>JBBMOY011168102.1:0-16494 GCA_037951405.1 Platydemus manokwari | reverse complement strand
TTCGTATACCTTAAGGGGTTGGTCAGAGCTCACGGAGACTGATCAAGTCAGCACTGATCCACAAAACAAGTTAGTAAATAGAGACTGATAAAATTAGAATAATAAAGTTTAAAATAAACCAAGCAACCCCAAAACGAACAAACATTTAACAGTTGATATTTAACAGTCAATGGTAGGGTGCGGTATTCTATGATTTTAATATAATCTTTGTCTTTTGTTGATATTTTGTATGGCTTAGGACTACACTTTGTTATTGTTTTATTATGTGTTTTGGTTTTTAAAGGCGGGGTGGAGAATGTGAATGTGGAAATGAACGTCGACACGGAATAAGTATGAATAAAGAGGAACATAATTCAAATTAATTGTAAAGGTCAATAATAATCAGAAAAGTATACTAATGAAAAATATATATTAATAAAAAGCATAATTAGAAAAATTATTAATAAAAAATATGTAATTAGGAAAATGTGCATAAATTATAACAATTACATAAAAATATAAAATAACTATAATCACATAAAAGTACTAACAATTAAAATAAATGGATGAATAAATAATAGGGTCAGTTAGAGTAAGTAATTTTTAGTAACAATCAAGACATACCGTGCTTATAAATACGGTGGTTAGATTAGTTCAAGACACACTTTGTTACGAGACGTTAGCAGATCGACACCGTTTATTTCGAATTCAATTGACTACAGTGATCTTGTGATATTAATATTGGAAGTTCAATTTACATCGACGTTCGACCACAGTGATCTTACGATATTAACATTGGAAGTACCATTTACAGCGACGTTCAATTCAATTCGAGGATTTATTACTGTAAGAGTTCGTTCATTCTTTAAAGTTAAAGTCTATCATTTTTTTCACTTAACATTTTATTACACAACCAAGCTAAATTTATTAATCATAATTGCTTACTTTATTTGCGCAATAATCATCTCCTCATTCATTAATCTCCTTCGTCCGTCTTACGGATTCACCGGTTAATTGCTTAGTCGAGGTACTGGTTATTTAACTAATTTGTTTTTGTTATTTTTCATATTAATTGTTAAATTCCATTCTCATCATTAATAAAAAATATTGGCTCCGACAGTGTGTTAAATTATGGTCATATAACGAGTACTGATTTTATTTGTAAAGTAATATGGGTTGACTGAGGAATTAATAAAATTATTAAACCACAACTATTAATCAACGCGGTTTTATTTGAGATTCACAATTTCATTGTTTTCAGACTCAGAGCAAGGACAGTCCCTCTGCGTATCAAGACCTTTAGTCTTCAGCAAATAAATTTTCCAGTAATCTGGTCTTCATACCGGTTACTGAAGCCCCTACAAACCAAAATATTTAAAATCAAACACCAACCCGCCAATATAATAATATTATACAATATACATACATGTCTTGCAATGTAATTGTCAAAGATTAATGATTCTTCACATTTATAGAAAGAAAAAACGAGAAACAGTTACGAAGAATTTCTAACGAAGCCCTTTCCAATATCAATTTGACTTCTGATAGTGATATTTTTCGATAAAAGAACGAAATGTGGAATTTAAAAACAAAATAGGCACTATTTTGAAATAGAAATATGTATGAATGTATCTGAAACAAGACATTATAAAACAATTTACCCGATATTTGAACATTGTTTATAAATAAATCAAACCCAATACGTAAGAGTTTAACTAAAGCTAAAAGGCCGCCAATTTAAACAAGAAGAAACACCAAGCTATTTTATTTTAAATTTAGATAAAATAATATTTTTAATTAAGAAATTAAAATAAAATCATAACGATTTAAAAAGACTGATAAAAGACAAAAAAATAGTCCAATCGAATTTTACTCAAATAGTTTTATGAATAATGTTACTTTTTTTCATAAACTTTTCATAAATTTTATTGGCGGCGTCTTCCCCGCTTTTAACAGCTCCTTGAACAGTTCCATAATAATTAAGTGCATAACTGTCACCCACGAATTTCAAACGATCTAGACTATCAAGCTTCCTGAAAATAGTCACATCATTCAGATTAAAGTCGTAACTGGCACACGGAAATGCACCCAAACTATATGGGCAATTTTCCAAAGAAACTAATTTAAAATCACTGAATCCTCTGTAATCATTTTTCAATATATTTTTTAAACTATTTGAGATTTTATCACTCAAATTAAATTTGTTACTTTCCACATAATGGCTTAGATGAGCGATGAGAACCTGGGAATTATCATGAGGATTTTGCCACAAACATATATCATCTTTTGAATTGTCGGATAGATTTATAAGCCAATCATAATGTTTAATCCAAGATGGTTTTTGAAGTTCCACAAAAATACGAGTATATGTGGAAAATTTCAATTTGCTTATAGTTTTGTAAAAATCTACGCTAAAATCTGGGTGAATTTTTATCACTCGATTACTGATAAGCGACAATGGCACGGCGCAAATACAAAAATCAGATTCATAGCGATATCCTGATTTTGTCATCACTTCAACACCGTCAATATTACATCGGATTTCTTTGACTGGGTCATTGAATTTGATATTATTTTCATTTATATCAGCTGCTTCACGAAAATAATCTATCAGTTGTGAATACCCATCTTTCTTTACAAAGTAAAAATCAGAGAAAGGGGGAACATTTTTGTAGATACTTGAAGAAAGTTTGTAAACAAGTGCGGAATAATCTTCGGGATGAGAACCAATTTCATAATTAAATGCCCAATAACGAACAAATTTGTCTAGTTTCGTCTTTATCATTGATTTATTCGAATATAAAACGTCAGATAAACTTTTGTTTTCTAATCCTTCATTATCTGATTTTGTAAATAAATTATCAACACGAATTCGAAGATCTTCTAAAGATGATTTGAATAATTTTTCACGTTGGCCAATCAATAAATTTTCAGGCTCATTAAAATAGAATTTATAGTCGTTGGAGTTTTTTACCTCAAGTTTAAGTTTTTCTATAGCAATCCTATAAACTGCGTTACTCTTTTGACCGTGTAGCCATTCTGGTCCTATGTTGAACGTAGAACCTGAGAAAATAATCATGATTTTTTAATCGTTATGACAATTCTATTGAGGAAACATTCACTTATAATTTGTAATAATAATATTAACAGTCTCATTGAAATATATATAGTATCTTAAAGAGGATGGTTTTTTAACAAATTCATATCACTCTGATAATCTAAATTTCTAAACTTGCTCAAATAATGATTGTTCCAATCAATAATCGATTAAAAAATGTAAAACACTGTTTCATAACAGCGAATTAAAAATAAAAAATAATTTTAAAACAAGCACAATTTGGAAACTGAATTTATCGATTTATTTTACCCTGTATTATCCTAACGAATTGTATATTATATGACTTGATATATATATTCAATACATAAACACTAACCACCATAATTTATCATTTTTACTCGACCACCAATATTTTCACGGGCTTCAATAACGAAAAAATTTGAAATTCCAAGTTTTTTAAGGCGAGCAACACAGGACAATCCACCGAAACCGGACCCAATAACTATTACGTTGTATCTCATAAATTCAATAAAAATCGATTTATTACAAACACTACTGACAAATCTATGAAGCAAGCAACATTAAATGTGCAAAAAACCCACGCAACAAAATAGTATCTTTAAGTATTTATTAATATAAACAAGATCATGGCGATTCATAAAGTTCATTCATCTTCGCTTCTTGTTCGATACCGTGTCCGTTAGAAACAGATCTGAAATTTTAATTTGTATAAATCAACTAATAAATCTCAATCTAAAATTAACAAAAATATTTTTCAAAAAGAACTTTCGCAACAATTATCTCAAAATCAAATTGGTTTTCTTAAATACAAAGACTTTCCAACCTTTTCATGAAGAACTCAATCAAATGGGAACACACAAATCCAAGTAACAAAACGTATAGCACAAACAGAGTAATATACGAATTATTCGTGACACTTTATAAAATATTTTATTTGAATGAGTGAAAATCTATAAATAAACACATTGCTCATTCCATATACAAGTATTTTTTGAAAATATTGATTTTTTATTTTAGTTGAGTTCGAATAATTCCTCGATAGCTAAAATACATCATTATTTACTATGGATTACTAGGAATTTATTTCGGTAAATTTAAGAGTAATCTTAAACCGCCAATCGAGACAATTATGATCATTGGACAAATAAATCCGAAAGTCCTCAGCATTAGTTTTGGAATCTTGGCTTATGAAATAAACATTTATTTACTTGAAATTGGGCTTTTGAAATTTTAAATATCAACTTAACAACTGTGATTCAAATATTTTGGTCTTACAAAATATCTTATTTTATAAAAATCCGTTAAAGATAGATTAAGAGTTCTGGTTTGACAAGCTATGGCAAATTGGAAAAATATTCAGTTGCATGTGAATATAATATTATTGATTTTAAAATAAATTTGGCTGGTTTTCATTTGTTTTTAGTGAACCCCGTTCAAAATGACGGTATGTTTAACTGAGTTCGACTGAATTTATCATATTATTAAAGATATTTTTTATTTCAGTATATATTTTTTAGCTATTAGATGCCGCCCAAATGCTTCTAATAATGAAACTTGAAGGGAAAATTGAAATTCAGGAATTATCAAAAAAAGTTAAAATCCAAAAAAAGGATTTTAAAACGCGTTGGTTTGGGTAACTGTTTCGGTTTTGTGCAACTATTACATGTAGTAGCAATAAACGAAAACATATTCACAATAATGAAGTCAATAAGTTCTAAATATTCTATGATTTTGAGTTTGCCAACATTTACCGAATATAAAAAATAAATTTGATGAAACTGATCACGAATTCAGTCGGAAAAATATATTTCATTTTTATTCAAATTAATTGCATTAAAATTGTACTTTGGGACCTCCGCATAATGAGTTATCAAGTGCTCTTATTTTCATATATTCACGAGATTCATACAAAAGTAATTATTGGAAATCTAATAGTCTTTAAAAATATTTTGTGAAATTTATTACAAGATCAATGATAAAGTGCATTGAAATGAAATTTCAACTTCTAACGAATAAGAATTAATATTTATATTAAAAAATGTGCTTACACGAAATACTTATTAAGATGACACCATCAACTGACGAACAAAATTATCAAACATTTCAAACCTCAACGTTGTCACAGATAAATATGGGGAATTTCAAGTTTTTAAAACTTAAAATATCATTTCTGTTCAGTTCCACCTTTTAAAAATCAAATGCCAAAATATTCGTTAGGTATGGATTGTGTGTGCACAAATATTTTTATTGGAATTTAATACTCTCAACCAATGATCAAAGGCCGCAGTTCTCTCTTACACTTATATAGATTTGACAACATTATGGTACTTGATTTCAGTATTTATAACTCCATATATACTAATATCCCCATTCCTCACATTTAAATATGCGACATATTCAATAGAAAACCAGATTTGATAATATCTTTGATAATTAAAACATTATATATATAGATAGATAGAGAGAGATGCCCAAAAGTCGGTTTACAGTCATCACGTATACTATTTATTTGAAAATTCGACACTAGAACAGCGGGAAATTCGTTATACCTGTTAACACAAACAATTTAATATCTCAGATGCTCAAAATATCCCCCTTCAACATTGCAACATTCTTCAAATCTCTCCAGGACGTTTTGACACACACACACACACTTTAAAAACTGTAAATCTACTCTTGTGCCACCCTGTATATATAAAGAACATGTACGTTTCATTCAACAATAAATGAAAGTGATTTAAAAAGATCTTTAACGATCTAGCAGCAGTTACAAAAATTCTCTTTGGCACAAATTTCAAATGATAATAAAAACAATAAATAAAATAATCATTTCGATATATATGTCGTATTAGTTCGATTATTAGATATAATGATTATATATAATTAGACAGCTAATTTAGGCACACACACACATTTAATTAATCCTTATCTTAACAAGATATGTTAATATATTGATTTGATAAATGAAAACGGCATCCAATCAAATCGCTTAACACAAGCCCGCCATTCCATCACATACAAACAGTAATTATAGTATTGATTAACAATAAAACTGAATTATACATACTGGTTGGTTTGTTTAGAGCAAATGAGGTTGTAGTGTTCGAGAATGGACTCGAAGTCGTTGTTGTCGACGACAAAATCGGTTGATCTGTGTAGAGAAGGAAAAAACAAATACGAAAAGATTTATTTTATCTAACTGTTATTGTTGTTGTTGATTCCAAAGATGCTCGGTTTCTGGAAAGAATTTGTCTTAGGAAAAGAAAAGGAAGCCACTTGATTCATGTAGCAACTGTTATCGAAAGGTGAACCGCCAATGCTGTCACTGAATCGCACTGCTGAATTTTGTGGAGCATTCGATTTCCTGGAATTGTTCAATCCACTCACCGATTCGAATGTTTCACCAAATCGACCCTCGATTGACAAAAAGGGATTCTGGTGATTATTCATCTGTTTCATGCGACGCAAATATTCCGCTTTAGCAGTTTTGACTCGCTCATGAACCATGTAGAGATTGGCTGCCAATCCAATGAATTCGTCGTCCATTTTTCGAATGATTTCAACCAAATCTCGCGTTGTCAGTGCCGATCTATTTGGAGAATTGCACATCGCTTCCACTACTTCGATTTCTTGTAAATACAGTCCAGCTCGATTTTCCAATTCTCGAACTTTGTTAGCGAAATAACTGAAAATAATTGATAAATAATAGTAGCAAAAATGTGTTGAAATTTTAATTGAATAAATATGAGTCATTTAAGGATTGGCAAGGTGTGCCGATTATCTCAACAGCCAGCTCTCACTAATAGAGACATATTTTGTAATTCTTTTCACTCATCAGTAAGATATAGATTTTTAAACACATAAATCAATAATTATTCCTATATTGAATTCCAACTAATAACCACTTAACTAATTTTAATCAAATCTAGGCAGTAGCCAATTTTAACCATATTTTGGTTCCTCAATTGCGTGTTGCTATGGTAATCAATATTTATACGGATAATCGAAATGAGGAAAAAAATTTTGAACGAAATATTCTGTTTAGATAATTTCAAATAATTTTTAGAGATTCTCTAATTAATTAGTTGGCATTAATTTTTCATTTATAGATATAATGAGATATTCCGATATCGATTGGAATAATAGATGGTGTGCTGTGTTAAAAATCAATAAATATCCGCAAAATAATAATAATGACATCAATCAAGATGAGCTCGTAGGATTGTGAGATGATAAAATAGAATTGAATGTGAAAAAGAAAAATCAATAATTGAGATCACAAAACTGTCGACAAGAAGTGAAAAGAGAATTTTGACGATGAATTAGAGAAAGATGTTTAAAAGAGTGAATAATTATCGATAATATTATCTTGTTGAATCAAAATAATAATAAATAATGGAAATCATTTTACAAACCTGGAAGAATCCGACCGATCGATTGTCAAACTCAATGACGTATCTGAACCGATTTGAGCTATTTTAACACTGGATTGTTCCTAGAAATGGTCATTAAAACATCAAATCGATTGAGAAAATCACCTTAGCTATGTCCGATTTCAATTTATTGCTTTGAACTTGAATCTTTTGCAATCCATTGGCAACTTGAGATATGGATTGTCGAAGCGTCTGAGATTCCTCTTCAACTCGAGCTAATAAATTCGTCACATCATTTAATTTGATGATTTCCTCACGCAATTTTTTCTGTTCAACAACAAATTTTCTATCATTTTTCAATCAATTTTAAACCGAAACCCTGCTAAAAAATTACTCACTTAAATGTTTCCACGGTTTCTCTGAGTTCAGGTTGCAATTCTGCATCTTTAACTTGCTTGACAATTCTGAGGAGAATATTTCAGTGATAAAAATTGATAAATCAAATCATACCCGATTTTTTGAACTGCATCTTTTGATAAACCGGATTTATTGGTATCGGAAATCGGTGAGCCACCGAGACCCTTTTTCGCTGAAATCGAACTAACAGCTAGCGGAGATGCATTATTTGACAGCACCTTTGTCGTAGATATTCCTCCTAATCCCGTATTTGTAAATCCAAATCCTTGTTGTGAGACAGTTGTTGAACTAGGCAAATTAAGATTCATGAAAGGACTTGTACTTGCTTTAGTAACCGTCAGTGATGACAAAGTGGGGGCATTTGTTGAGGCCAATGGAAACAATGAAGACGTAGTTGTAGTCATAGATTGTGGTAGTTTAGCAGAACTGACTGCATTGGCGAAACCAAGTGTAGAACTCGAGGTTGTTGGTTGAGACAAAAACGAACTTGAAATTGTCGAAAATGGAGTGGATGTATTTATTTGCGTAACAGTAGTACTGCTGATTAATGGGTTACTCGATTGGAATGACAACGTACTAGTAGTTGTCTGTAATGATCCAAAACTTAAACCACTAACACTATTTTGATTCGATTGAACTCCACCAAAAGAGAATGCAGTAGACGTGGAATTTGCTAGTGAACTACCAAAATTTATTCCTGTTTGAACTGAATTAGCATTTGTAATGGCATTATTAGTAAATCCGTTGGAAATTGAATTTGAGGTACTCTGATTAGAAAAATTAAAACTGCTTGATGTACTTGACAAATTATTTGTTAATTGAAACCCAGAGTTGCTTGATGTATTTGATAAGTTATTTGTTAATTGGAATCCAGAGTTGCTTGACGTACTACCAAAAATAGACTGAGTAGCATTACTTTGGGTTCCATTTCCTGCATTTAGTGTAGGATTTTGAAATCCAGTAGTTAAACTGTTTGATGTTACGGCATTGTTTAAATTAAACGCAAATCCAGCAGTAGTATTAGCTGCAGGATTTGGATTACCAAAACTAGGAGTATTCGATTGACTCCCAAAAAAATTGTTAGATGTTGTTGTCGAACTTGTATTACTAAAAGAAAAGCCAGATGTATTTGAAGTTGCACCAAAAGAAACTGCAGATTTCGTACTAGTGGGACCTTGAGTTAGACCGAACGAATTTTGATTAGAACCGAACACATTACTTGTAGTAGATTGATTCGCAACAGATGAAGTATTGGGAAACATATTTGCTGTTTGATTTACATTGTTTCCAAATAATAAATTACTCTGATTGTTCGTATTAAGGGTTGGGTTTGTCATTTTATTTGTCATTCCAAAACTGGAATTACTGGTATTTCCAGTATTACTTCCGAAAATTGAATTTTGCGTTACAACAGGTGAAGAAAAGCCTGTGGGTTTTTGTTGAGATGATGTTATATTGAATCCATTATTTGGCTGATTATTCAATGTAAAATTGCTACCAAATGTTGGTGCTTGATTATTAGAACCAAAATTGAATGAATTATTCATTTGTGAATACTCTAATTAATTTAAATGAATTTATTTAAAATGAAATAATAAAATTAAACCTCAATGTTATTCAAGCAAAATACTTAAATTAACAAATATTTAAACAAAGAGAAATTTATTCAACTATTAACTCAATAGCCTATCATAAACAATTTATAGGTTTATAATTATTAATACAATATCATCAATTTTATAATTTGTATTTTTGTATAAATATTAATTTTAAAAATAATAAAATATTTATCGAATAGGCTTAAAGTAATTATCTGAATTGACTCCAATGAAATAAAACTAAAGATTTTAAATTGTTAATTAAAAATCGAAATTCACCAATAACCCGATTGCTTCTTATTTCCAGTACAAGACCAAAGTGTAGAAATTCTAAAGGCCATTATCACATGGTATAGGTAAAATAAACTTTTGATTTGCTTCCAATTAAATTGACACATGAAAATAATCGAAATAATTTTCAACCGAGAAATGACTTTCTAAAATATTTAAGGAAAAAGGAGGCGGAGATACAATTTTGCTTAAGTAGGAAAATTAAGTAGGAATAAACAATCATCCCTATAAATTTGAAAAGCGAGAGTAAAGATGCAGGTAGTCACAGGAAGAGGTGTTAGAACAAAACTTGTAGTTTCCCAAAAGTTATAAAACCACATATTATAAAAATGTTATAAAAACTAATTTCTGAGCAAGCAGAGAAATTAAAAAGATTACAAAAATGAGTTAAATTTTCCTTTTCTGTAACCGTTTTTCAAATGGAACCAATGACAACATTTAATTGTTGAATCTTCCTTAGCCCATTGTTGTTTAGTGAAGAACTATGAGCAAATTGCTTTGCATATCCTTCAGCATTTTCATGATCTAATCCCTTCCGGTATTAAAGTTCAGAATTGAACCCGGATAAGTTTGCAGACCATGTTTGAAACTGGGAGCTAATCTGTTTGTTAGTTTTCTACATGTATGTCAATGACTTGTGATCAATGCGAGTCACAAATTTCTTTCCTAGTAGATAATGTTTAAAATAAATAATGAACTCGTAGATTACCAAAAGCTCCTTCCTCCTGACGCAATAACCTTTCTATGACTGTTAAGAGTTCTAGAACCACAGGCTACTCTCTCTTTCCCATTATTATCCAACTGGTTAAAAATGCCCCCAACAGCTCTGAAACTAGAGCTGTACCTAAAATCATCTCTTTGTTTGAATCCCAAAAACCAAAAATCAGTGCTGTGCATAATTGTTCATTTAAGTATTCAAAACTTTTCTCACACTATGTAGTCCACTCCAATTTCTTGTTACTTCCGGTCATCATCGCATATAATAGGGTCGTAATAAATGCGTAGTCTTTGATAAATCATCTGTAATAATTGCATAATCCTAAGAACAACCTCAACTGAGTAGTGGAACCGAACTTAATTGCTTTCTTATTCCTCTTTACTTTGTCGTTAATATTTTCTATACCTTCTGCACTAATCGTATGATCCAGGAAATTCAGTTTTCTATTGCCAAAATAACATTTTGGGATTGATATTCAAACCTGATGATTTAATAAAACTGAATACCTTGTCGAGTTTCTCATTGTGTTCCTCTACTGTCCTTCCATGCACTAAAATATCGTCCAAGTAAACAAGAACGTCATTATAAATTAAATCTTTAAATATCGTATTCAGAACCGTTGGTGGCGCGGTACATAATCTAAAGGTAGTCTGTTAAGACAGAACTGCCCAGTTCTAGTGCTGAATGCCGTTTTCAACTTAGAATCTTCCTCAAGTTCAACCTGATATTATGCTTGGCCTAAATCTATCGTGGAGAAAACTGTCGTACTATAAATCGAGTCCAATAACGTTTGGATATCAGGTAACGGAAATGAAAGCTTCTCGGTCTGTTCGTTTACTTTTCCAAAGTCTAAACACATCATGATCGATCCATCTTTCTTAGGAAAAATGACTCTCGCAAGGCTTTATGACATTACTTTCGAGAAGATTTTCTATCAATTCTTGAATTTTGGTTTCTAATTTTACTGGCTGCATCCTGGGTTTTGCATAATAGGTTCTCCTTTTGTTCGAATATCGTGCTTCACCAAATCTGTTAGTCCCAAATCTAACTGGAACACCCTAAAATTCAGCTATTTTCTTTTATACACCTATTCAATGAGATATCATTCTCTTCATTGTCATTTTGATTCTGTCTCTAGCTGATGCGCATCCTATTGACTAAACCCCACTGACGAGATAGACACAGGAGGTTGATGCTACTTTTTTTCTCCTTCTTGGAGAGTGAGCTAACAAAACTACTTGTCGTTTTTTAATACGTTTGTTGGGATCCAGCATTCTTGTGTTTATAAGCAATAAATATCATGATAAACAATTTATAACCTTGTGTATATTTTAGTGTAATAATTCTTGACACCATACTGTGATAATTTTTATGAATATTTTTATAAATGTGTATTTAATTCAAAATAACTATTTTGTTAAATTGTGTTTTATCCAGTTTTTATTAATAATTAAAAGTAATTTAAAAATACGTGAATATTATTTAATGCCGACGAAATGATAAATTGTGAAATGTCATATTTCAAGAAAAATACTAAATCGATCGTAATAAAAATAACCCAATGAGGTTAAATAATTCCCAGATAATGTTAATTTACGGAAAAATGGAATATAATTGTGTAGAATAAAATTCAAGTTACTCCTTAGAAACAGAAATATTAATCTTATAAGAATCATAATCCTGTGAGAATTATTGTTCCATCTGAAATAACAATAATCTTACGGTAATAATTTACCATAATCCATCCTGATCAAAATGGTATATAAAGAGAGCTAAAAATTCACTGAAAGCCTGTTTAAGAAATCACTACTAGCTTCGAATTGGAAAGAATTAACCCATTTTATGCTAAAATCTTATTCAAGCCAAGGTTTTCAAAGTTTCTTAAGAAATTCAAAGCTGCATATAGTTTAGGGCTACTGAGTGTGTTTGTTTTATACTGTTGGGTATGAACTAACAATGAAACATGAAGATTATAATTTAAACTATAATATCACAAGCTCCATTTATGAACAGATACAGTTAAAATCGTGTCACAATTCAATAACAAATTATCATACAAGACGGGATCAGAGCCTGAAAGTCGAACACAGAATAGAAAACAACCAAAAAGACTGGCTGCTGAAAAACACCTAAAAGTTAAGAATGGAATACATATTACCGAGCAAACAAGACTGGCAGTTACTTATGGAATTCAACATTTTTATAAAACTATTGAGTGTGCTTGTTGGATGTCCCGGAGCTTTGTTTGTCATTTTCTGAATTCGTTCGTACATAGATATGCTAGTAATTTCCCTTGCATATCTTGTGCGATTGGCAGTGATCTGAGTTTGCTGCCATTTGTTGGTATGTGCCAGTCGGTTTTTAATTTCTAAATATGGATTAGTATTAGAAGGAATCTTATTGGTTTTTGGCACGTGCGTTTATCGGATCTGTGTGAGTCAACTCTTTATTTTCCTGATTCCTGTAAATATTTTGAGAGGCTTTGACCTACTCAACAATACCAAATATTAATATTTTGGAATAGCTAGTGTAGCATTTTTTATCAATGTAAATGAAATTGTTTTTATAAAACTCCTCCATTTTTTGGCGTATAATTGTGTATTGTAAGATAGTAACGTAATTCAATTTTTGAAAACTTAGCTTTTATCGCTGATAAAATAGAATTGGAATAACATGCTAAATAAGAGTTCAAAAGTGAGAATAGAACGCATTTTGTTAAATGACTTTATCACTCCTGTAATCATCATATTATATGTAGTGTCGATTTGAAAGAATACCTGGGTTATATAGAAGAATTTACAGAAACTCATAAGACAAGAGTAGTGATCAAGATTATCCAAGCTCATTAAGTTATTATGGAATTACAAAAACAAACAATAACCCAGCCGTATTACGCTCGACATATTTAATGGTTTAATTAATAGTTTACAAGGTTTTTTAAGCTCTTATATCCAATCTCCAAGTCAAGATGGTACTGTTTACCATCCACAGTTTTTTGTCAAATCCAGAAAACCTAAATATTTATACATAGAAAAAAGAAGTTGATTTGAAACACAAATTCCGCATAGCGTTTATTAATTTACTTCTAAAATTAAAATTATTTGTTGAAAAATATTAAAATCAAGCCAAGATTAATACTAAAATATAGATAATTACTAATTAAAGAAAATTCAAACTCTCCAATATTGATTGACACGAATTAATTGATTTTTAACAAAATTGCTATAAAGATGTTAAGAATTTTTTAATAAAAAATATATTAATAAAAAATTAATTATTTTTTATTTAACCTTCGATTTTTTAAAATTAAAATTATTTTTATTAATAAACAAAATTGTAATCATTATTTACTCCAACTTATAAAATATTAATAACAAATTTATTCACAGTGGTCAGCACATTCATAACAAGCACCATATATGTTGCAAAGATCATAAAACAATCATTAAACAGTATTTGTTAGAATAATCTTTCAGTTATGTATCAGTATTTGCAGATTTAATAGAGGAATGGATTTGGATTCTAATTCTAATCTTATTTTTTCAAGTAATGGAGATGTACGAGGACGAAAAAATTTGGTAAACCTAATAAGGAATTCTAATCTTAAAGATAAAATTTCTCTTCATTCATTTCTTCCACACCAACATACAAATAAAGAAAGTGTTCAAAGGAATAATTTGAGAAAAAGTGATCCTGGAAGATATTCAAGCACGAATTCAGTTGATTTGAATAATGAGATAAACGAATCGAGTCTATCCGCACCTCAAGAGAATGGAGAGTTGCTTGATTATAAAACTGAATTTAAACTTTCACCGAAAGACGTAATCAATATTAAAGATAATAATCTGTCAAATAACGCTTCACTTTATAATTCCATTACTATTCCTCATCTAAAAAAGAAAAATGAAGAAAGAAAACCATTTATATATATGGCATCAGAAGTAAAAAAATCCAAAGAATCAAATATCGAATTAGTGTCAGCGGATTTAAAATGTTTTGACAAAGAAATGCAAAATTGGGAAGAATATGATAATTTTAATTTTCAAGGTAATTTACTTTTATTTTGCAAAACATTTTAAACAAAATACTTGAAAATATTTAATTGATAAGTTTTTATTTAATAATCGTCATTTTAAGTTTCATTTTGATAATACGGAATGATATTAACGTTTGAGAAATTTTATAAATTAAGATTTAGAGGCCCATCAAGTGCGAAATTATAGCAATGGAGAATCCAACATGGGCATAATTGTTGATAAGCGCAAATCCTTAGGGAGTTCTGGTTTAGTTTGATGATTAAAATAGGCGATGCGTATATCAAATTTGTTCCGACTAACATTTGCTTATTCAAAACAATTGTTTGATGGCGTTTATAGCGCAGGCACTTAACTTTATAGGCATGAGAGTATATGAAAATCAAAATGTAAACAATATCAATGAGAGATAAGAAAATCGATTAAATTACATTTTAAATTAATTAATGAACTATTACGCCTTTTAGAACATTTAAACACCGCTTAATTCCATAACAATTTATTAAATTTGAAAATCCACGTTATTCAGAATATTTAAACAAATCGAATATCTAGAATTATTCCCAAATTACAATCGAACACAATCTTCGCTGATAAAGGTTAAATTTAAGAAGTGCAGGAGACAATTAACATTACTACATTATTATTTAAACTGTTCACGATACTTCAATAGAAACATCAATTAGAGTTTAAAGTTCTTTGAAGGAAAATAATTTTTGTGTTTTCCGTTAATTCATCATTTATTTACCGGTACAATTAGAAAGAGTATAATTAGTTAGATAAAATCTGACATGTTTATTTAAATATTCAGAATTAGTTTTTGAATTAATAAAAGTTATGACATCGGGTTATCTTCATATTGTATATATTAATGTTTTCCTCTACGATTGACAAGAAAACTACTACTTGTATGTTTGGGAGGAAATATATTTACTTTCATCATCACAGAGATTTCGTCAGGATAATGGTTTAAATTAATCGTAACTGTTAATTTTGGTAGCTGTAGGTGATTCTTCACGATTTTTTTTCTGTTCTTTTGTAGTTCACTTTTTATTTGATTTTGTTTAAATTTATTTCCTTTAATATTCCATTTCACATTAATATCTCATTCTAAAAGTCAGAAATTGAAGTGGAATCAATTATTTTTCGTGGATATCTTTATTCAAATTGAAATTTGAATGTCATATCGATTTAAATATTTAAAAACTAAATTATTCAAATCTAATTTGATTGAATACTGAAAAATTGAATTGAGAATTTATGCTGACTGTTTTTGAATTCGAATAAGGAATTAATTTCGATTGGTGGAATTGAATAATTTGAATGCGATTAGATCGATTGGATTAATTAAATGAGGCTAACTATAAAAAGGAAATAATTACGATAAATGATAATTGGAGTTGAGACCAAATATCAAAATTGGATATTACATCGGTTATTTTATGATTGTTTCAATGATTTTTATAGTTTTACTTCTTTGAAATAAATAATCCTTGATTAGATTAAAATTCAATAAATATATAATAATAAATTAATATCATGCATATATTATTCTTCCAGTATTTTCTTATTTAATAACCTCATGATCTAATTTAATAATCTAACTTAACTGATGTCAGTTTTTGATCGATGTCGATGCTTTCTAATTTTAATTATGGAAATTATTTTGACATATTTTGTAAGGTTTATGATTGTTTGATGATACTGCCATTGTCAATGGAAAAAGGTAGTCCGCCGATATATGATTGTAGTAATAAAACTATCATCATATGTTAGGAAGGACTTAAAAATTCAACGAACAAAGAGACAATGCAAAGGTGGAAGTGTCATGGTATGGATGATGGCTATGCCAAACGGGTTGCTGTCATTTAGAATAATTAAAGACACTTTAAATTCAGACAGATACGTTGAACTTTTGCGAAACTATGTTGTACCTGTAATAAAACTTAACTATGGCAATAATTATTGGTTTCAAGAAGATAATGCCAGTGTTCACAAAAGTCAT
>JBBMOY011167991.1:0-10109 GCA_037951405.1 Platydemus manokwari | reverse complement strand
AAAGTTCTCTCAATTAGACCATTTGACTGTGGATAATATGGTGAAGAAAATGTTCTCTTTATTTCCATACTAACGCAGAATTCGGATATTAATGTGGATTGAAATTTTGTTCTGTTGTCAGAATGGATACATACTGGAGCTCCAAATTTTATTATCCACTCTTTCCATAATCCATCAGCTACATTTTCTGCAGTGATATGCTTTAATGAGATAAGCGATACATATTTGGAAAAATAATACATGATACCTGGTATAAACCGGTATAAATCTTTATTCTTATCTAAAAACTTGTTTTGTTCCACTCGACGCGGAATTTCCTCATCTTCTTCACACAATATATTGCTCTTTTCATATTCCACCTTTATATTACGTCTTTTTGTGGGTTTTGATGCTTTATAGAGCATTTTTTACAACGTGGAAATCGTGATATCCCAACTGCATTGATGTGCTCTTTACCTTTTCTATATTCTAGCTCTGCTTTCAATATACAATATTGTAATGTATTAGGAGAATTCAAATTCATCAACCATTTCAGAGCTACATGATCAGTTCTGGCAATAAATTTCTTACCATATAAGTAGTGCTTAAATATTTTAACAAACACATAGATGGATAGCAACTCTTTTCTTGTTATACAATATTTAGGCTGCGCTTTTGTCATTATTCTTGATGCATAGGCTATCACTCGTTCTTCACCGTTTTATATTTGATATAACACGGCTCCAATAGCACCGAAAGATGCATCATATTTACCTTCTTTGCATGGCAAAGTTAGGACTGGTGGTAAAATTAATTATTATTTTAATTTGTGAAAAGATGCAGTTGCTAAATCGTTCCACTAAAATTTATACTCTTTCTTCAGTAATTCGTAAAGCGGTTGGGTAATACCAGCAAAATCCTTTATAAACCGCCTATAATAACAACATGATCCCAGAAATTCCTGCAATCCCTTGACACATTGAGGTTTTAACCAATTTTTATTACCTCAAGCTTGTCTTCATCTGTTCGTATGCCGTTTTACGTCAATCACGTGTCCAAGATGCTTAATTTATTTTCTTGAGAAAAAACATTTCTTTTGAGCTATTTTCAACCCAGCTTCATCGATTTGATTAAAAACTCTTTCTAACTTTTCATTGTGTTCATTGACTGTTCTTCGAAATATCATGATATCATCTAGATAGATTACACAGTTTGTTCAATTTTCAGTCTTCAATACCACACTCATTAGTTGCTGAAAAGTCGCAGGTGCTGAATATAATTCAAAAGGCATTCAATTAAACTGAAATTGTCCGTATCTAGTGCTGAATGCTGTTTTCTCTTTTGCTTCTTCCTCCAATTCAAATTGATGATTTCCGTTCACCAAATCTATTGTTGAAAAATATCTGGCTCCTTGTATAGCATCAAATATTTCTTCGGAATTGGCCTGGGCGTAGCTGCATTTATCTTTCCATAATCAACGCCCATTCTAGTCGTTCCTTCCATTTTCTTGTCTAGTATCATTGGGAAATTCCACACTGAATAACTTAGACTAATAACGTTTGATTCCAACATTCCATCTATTAGATGTTTAACTTCTTCTAATTCTAATTGAATTATACGGGGTTTGACAGCCATTGGTTGACCTCGCAATTTTCTAAAGTCCTCTTGACCAGAATAATAAACGAGTAATATTAGCGAATGATGTGCTGTTGTGGGGTGGTGATTACTTTGTAAAAGCTATAGTTAATGACAGCGATAGCAGAAAAATCAATAGTTTTCTGGGGTATGTTTTTGTAGCATATAAGAGAAACATAGTAAATAGGGATTTGATAGTAGTGCTTTCGATGCTCAAAGCAAATAACGGATATGCTTTGCTAAGCTTGAAACAAATTGAGAATGAAACCAAAGGAAATTTATACTGGAATGAATTTAGGTTGGGTAGAAGAGATAAATGAAATAAATGAAGACAGCATTGGGATTTCAATTGGGTTGCATAATTTATGTTCCGAAAATTGAGAAAGTACACTAGATGAAATATTAATAAAACATTGAACAGAACTTAGATGATAAACTTAATCCTGAGGATAAGAATAATCTTATGAGGTCTCTATCGAAATACCGAAATAGTTTTAGTACAGGCCAAGATGACTTAAGAAAATGCGAGATCGTGAAGCATAGTATCAAAACAAACACTGATAAACCAATGGCTAGGATTAGAAGAAGAAGTTAAACATCTAATAGATGGAATGTTGGAATAAAACATTTTAGTCCAAGTAATTCAGCGTTGAATTTCCCAATAGTGCTTGCTAAGAAAAAGTATGAAGAGACGAGAATGTGCGTAGATTGTAGGAGGCTAAATACAGCTATATTCAGACCTACTAGAAAATTTTTAGAAAATTGAAGGATATAGTTTAACAAGTAATTAACAAAATTTATTTGTTCTTTAATTTTGGACTTATGATCAAATTATTCATTAATTGAAAATAATAAATTTGATGTTACCTAATACTTTTCATATTAACTAATTTTAAAATTATCAGTTAAATAAATTTAAGATTTCTAATAAATTGCAAATTTATAAAAATTCTTATTCAACACTTCCAAGTTTAATTATAAGTCCTATTAATTGATATTAGTTAAGTAACCTTTGAAATTTGTTTTAATAAATATATGAAATTTTTATAAAATGAGCTTTCAAGATATATACAATAATTCACATAATCCAGCTCGGAAACGAGAAAATTTCATTAAAGTTTATATTTTATTTTGGAATCAGGCTTACTTTTAAGCTTTTAGAAATGCCGTGAGACTTTTCAACGTGAAAAGCAAATTAGACGAATGAATTCTATTGATTTAACACGTCAAAATATCAGAAATGTTTTAATGGACAATGTAAAATATCATAGTTAATAGGATTATTTTACCATTTTTGATTTTAGGAAATAGATTTTGATATTTCATTGCTGGATAGTGTGGAGGAAGAAATTTTTCAATTAATTTTAAAAGGTTAGTTTCGTTGCAGGTTATTTCGATTTTAAGTTTATTTAGATATGGAAGATGAATCACAATCAATTAACCATGATGATTCTGGTTCAGAAAATAATGTTACATGTCCACTGTGTATTAGGTTTGTTTTCACATTTTGTTAGATTTTTATTTTATTATGAATTTCATTACATGGATTTTATAAATATTTTCAAAAATTTGACATTTTTTTAAACAGGCAGAATCTTTATATGGATTATACTGTTGTTCGTTGTAACTGTGGTCTTGCTGTTGACACTAAAGTGGGAGTTCATTATAATATCGTTATTGATATAAGTTTACTTTTAGAACGATTGTATTTCTCTTCTTGATATTAAGAGAAACATAGGCCATGGACTCGATGAACATTTTGAGACGGGTTGTAATAGCAAAGTTGTTTACAAATTGATAAATGCAATTCAAGATACGGTTTTAGTTATGGATTGCGATGGTTGCAGTTTCAGTTATGTAATCGTTTGATAAAAAATAATGATCTTTGGAAATAGCGAGGTACTCATCCAATATAGATTTGTTTAAATATATTTTTTCTTTGTTTTCTGTAATATTTCGTTGGTTTATTTATTTGAATGGTTTGATTGACTTTGATTATTGCGTAACTGTATCTGAAAACAATTCTTAATGAAAAAAAAATACTGAAGTTAATAAAATGGAGAGATAAAAATTACGAAAAAGAATCATAAAATAATTTTTTAAAAATGTTGAGTGTAGAGCAAAAATCTATATAGTTTATTTAATTATATTCTTTATAAACATTTTCAATTAATGGATTTTTAAGTACTTCATAAGAATTTTAGTAGGAAGTCAGATGTTAATTACACTGAAGCTTCAAAGTCTCTTTCAATTTTATTATTTGAAAACGTGCCAAAGTAGGTTGAATTGCAATTTGTTGAAAATTAACTGGACTCCTTTTTTAACATTAGAAGCAAGTTGAGAGATATTGTTGAACATGTTTGTAGTTAACTAGATTTATAATTTTAATTTAAAACTCAAATAATTATCTAGAGCAGGGGTCTCCAAAGTACGGCCCGCTAAGCTTACTATGAAACACACGAACATTATGACAAAAATCTTGCTACAGGTCACGGTTGTCTGATGTACATTTAAATGACTTGTTAATGATTTCAACTACTCATTTTGAAACACAATTTTTGTAAATCTATCATAGTTTTGGCCCTCAAAATTTTAAAAAATCAGCAATGTGCCCTTTTGCTGAAAAAGTTTGGAGACCTCCGCTTTAGACGATCAGTTATTGATTGATGTTTCGATAACTAGCCAAGCGAAGCATATTTATCTTAATCTTTCGGAAAATGAGACGAAAGCATGACCCCATTGTGCGACTTTGCTGGTTTCGTGATGATACAATCAATAATATCAGTGATTCATTTTGAAATCTGAAAAACATCGAACAAATGAAATTCACCGATGGGTTTTTGTGATCCACTGATCTCAGAATAAAGACCTTTGTTGGGCAATAAAATATTATCAATTAATTTATTTATATAATTATCCAACTCGTTTAGATGAAAGATTGAGTTCAGTCCAATAAACATTCAAACGAAGAAAGTTTAATTATTTAAATAATGAAAATAATTTAAATATATTTTTCTTATAAACACCCGATTATTTAATACCTTATATATTGGGAGGCCAATAAAATTTTTATCTTTTAGCATTTTATTGATTAAAGTCAGACCAATAATCATAGCATAATTGATTTACTGGTCAAACCTTGTACTTCTCCGAACAAAAGCTGCGATAGTAATCTAAGCATCGAAAATCAATTGTTACACAAACAACATCATTGAATAAAATCATTGATCAAATAAAAGCAAAAGCTCAAGAAATTTTTTTTGTTTGTCTCTGTTGAAAAATGGTAATGGTTTTTATCAGATAGTAAAATCAACCTATTCAAAAGTGTATTTCTCCATTGGTCGGCAAAGCAAGAGTTCTAGATTTTCGTATTGTTTATTCTAAATCTCTATTTAAAAGTGCAATGTTTTAATGAGATATCGGTTTATCTGGAAGGATGCATTATAAATAAGCTTTTAAGTTAATAAATAAGTTAATGTACTTTTAGGACTTTAAGATGGGAATAGTGAATAAATTCCGGCAAAATACAGGGTGGTCGCTAGAAAAGCGGAAAGTTGGTCAAACTACTATTTATTTTTACAAAGAATAACTTTAACAAAGTTTTTTAAAGGCATATGTTGTATTACACTCATAGATGCTCAATATGTCGTCCGTGCACTTCAAAGCAGCGTGATTATTCATTTCTATTTTGATTTATTTTAGATTCTATTTGATACCCACATCATGGAAGGAAACATGAAACACCTTTCAGACTTTCAAAGGCAAGTGACTATTCTTTTCAAAAATGAAAATCCGACTTGGGGACTGACATAAATGTCTAGCTGTGTTACCAACTATTTTTTAAACGATTACAAGGCATCAGGTTAATAATGTGGTTGTTACATTGAAACGAGAATTTCCTGAAATAGCTAGTACACACCAAAAGGGAACGAGTCCAAAGAAACGAATTTCGGATGAGGCACGTGCCACAATGAAAGATTTGGCTGTTTCACCTGTGCAACGCGGTGCAATGAACAGACGTCTTTTCAGTCAACGAGAAATCGCTCGACATTTCATTATATCGAAAACATCAGTGTTTGAAATTCTCAAAGAAAGTGAAGTGAAATGTTATCGTCGAATAAAATGTAACCTCCTCAGTGATTGTATTTTCAATGATAATTAATAAAATAACAACGAAAACCATCAAATGAGAATCCAATATTAAAAAAATTACATAATCAAATAACTTGAAATTCATGAGAACACAAAACACCAACACCAATAATAACACATATGGGATTGTTACAAAATTGACAAACGTAAACATGTGACTATTCAAATCGAAAGAAACATTTAAAAAGTGCGCTGATCAAAAATCAATTGCTGGGATGGATTATTTTTTATTTGAATTTTCAATTAGGCATTTTCTATAAATTTCATTCACCAAGAGTTTCATTTGCGCTAAATAAATACAAACTAAAGTATACGCAAACATTTAAGTCGTTTAGCTCGGCGAATCAAAGAATAAGTTCAATAAAACTGTCATTTTAATATTTGCGGTTTGTAGAAATAATTGCTACAATCAATCAATTGTTTTATTTAGAATGAAAATTGTTTGTTTACATTAGTTATTCATGCTTCGATTATTTATAAAATCAAACCATTGCATAAAATACATTTAATTAAAGGAATAACAAGTACCTTGAGCAACGGGATTTACTACAGAAGGCGGAGGAGGTAATGGTAAATTTTGTTTGACCGAGGACTTTTTTCGCTTTTTCTAAACAATAAATCTAGGCAATAATTTTATCGATCATTATCAAAACATATTTTAAAGATTATGATGAAAGGTTTGCTAATGGAATCACACACAATTCCGATAGCTATTCCACCAATAGACTGGTTTTGTAAAAAATCAAATCCATCATCTCATGATCAAAATAATTGGTACATTAAAACAAATGGTACTTTAATTTAACTTCACTATCACTTACCACTTGACCATGGACATCCATTGTAATTGCATGTTAGTTTCATACAAGCAAAACAGTCACATAGAAAATCTCAACAGAATCATATGTTCGACTATGAGAGAAGGAATTTTTATAAAGAATAAAATTAAAGGAAAATTAAATCATTTGGAAGGAAATTATATTAAAAACAATTATATTGTGCAAGATATCGAATAAAAAATTTCTAATCAATAAGTTACCATTTCAATGATAAATTCATGGACGTGCTTTCATTCTAGTAAAAACCACATTCGTTATTAAAGACACATATAAAAGATAGAATTTCAAAGCTAAAATAAGTTTCAAAACCGGTAAAAATTTTATCAATCAATATTTTTCAAAAACGGGATTTTTATTTTTAAGAATGCTGAATATTAACAAGTTGGTTTTTCACATCATATTACATATAATTGAGATGTTCTTTCAATTGATTGTTTTCTACATCATTAATATGGATTAATGAAATATCTCAAGTTCATCGTCACTGAGCACTGAGTTTTAAATTATCTGAACAATATGCTTTTCAAATAATGTTTAAAAAGCTTAGAAATGAACTTATCAAATTCAGATCTTATTTTCTTGTTTTCTTATTTTTTCCTACCCCCACTATGTAACAATCATATAAACAAGATTATCCGTCAAATAATTCCTGATTGACTATCGTCCAATTCCATTTTAAGGTCTTGGGAAATTAAATTCATGTGATCGATTTTAATAGGTTTGGCATAATGAACATTGTTTGAATTAATTTTTTCTCAGAAACTTTTAGCAGATTGAACTAGTTACTAATTCCAAAAGGTAATCAACCGATAGTCAACGAGTTTCATAAGCCTTTCTATTCATCAAAATTACGTAGAAAGTCAAATAAATCATTTATTAAATCGTTTTCTATATTAACTTAGCCTCCTAGTCGCGTACCGATTGTTCACGAGTTCATGTTCAATTCAGAACAAAATGACAGCATAAAAACCCATAATAAAGTGATAGAAATCTTGGCATCATTTCTTATCGCTTAAAAATGATTTAAGAGTCATTGGTACATCCTAATAAATCCAACTCTGCATAAAACATTAATCGCAATTTTAAGTTTAGTATCCCATACAACATAAAGGTATTTAAGTGAAGCACATTAGAAGAAAAGCAATATAATGTAAATGAACATGGTGAATCATAAGATAGCATTATTCTATAATATCATAATATTATGAGATTGAAGTGTTTAAATTACTATTTCTTTTTATGATGACCAGTGTCTCAATAATTGAAAGCTAGCACTTTGCAGTATTGTGGTACTAGGTAAGAGAATGCGATATTTTTGCTTGTAAAATACAATAAGGTAAAAGAGGCAACATTAGTCGTTTTATATTTAGTTTGAAAATGATAAGATAATTCCTATACATGAAAAAATGTTATGCAAAATTTATTTTTACCATATTTTTGTCATTATTTTTCGTAATAAATAGAAAATCTAAATTAATAATAAATTCGGTGATATTTACGTCATTTTCAACCGAACAAGACAAAGGATCTCGAAACTCCTATAGAATAATATATTGTTGATAAAACAATCATCAAGTTGAACATAAAATAAACATATTTTAAATCAATAATCTATGTAATGTCAACAAATAAGGACACAAACGTATATTGGAAGATGTTCAAATTGAAAATGTTTATAACCGTTGTCAATATTATAGCACTCGTTAAGAATTTTTATGGCATAAATAATTTATTTAAAATCCTTTATTTATATTTAAACAAAAACAAAATAAATCTAGTGAAATCAATTCGAAAAACTTCTGCACAGTGAAGATGTCATATCTTAAATATATAAATAATCAAATTTCCCAAACATCACATTTCAAATATCGTTACAGTGAAAGAGATCTTATCCACTTGTATAATTAATTAGTTTCTAAATAATTATGTAATGAATCAAACGGTACTACTTAATAAAAATTATTTATTTAATTTTTGATAAACACAATTGTGAGATGATTCTAACGGCTTTTTTTGCTGTTTATATTACTTTGATATTAATGAAAATATGTCTTTTGTGCAAGAATTTAAATATGCGACAAAATTGTACGACTAATTTTACATCAAGCCACTTCTGACAAATTGCACAGGCTTTAAACTTGAAATTTTATGTTTTCATTTTGATGATAAATTTTTTAATTTCTAAACATCCCGGTGTCGAAATTCGTTTCACAAAAATTAACATTTATTTTTCCTCATCAATCACTCCACTCAAATAACTTTTAGGTTTAACTTGGTGTGGCTTTGGCAGAAAATACGGCAATCATATCAAATGCAAAGATGAAAACAAAAATATAATATTTCCAACTTAACAATCAAATGCATTGCATTTCAATAAATTAAATTGAAGAGTCAGATGAAAATTAAACGAGATATCAATGAATTGTGATGTAATACTGAATAAGGTGACAATAAAATATAAGACCACTATTTATATTTGGTTGATATAACTCGTTCCAAATTGATAACAGTCAAGTGATTAATAATCAAATTTCACAAACAAATTTTCAATTTTTTAATGAAAAATAATTTCATCTAATATATAACAAAATATGATATAATAATAAAATAAGTAATAGCTATATATATATATATATACCGTGCGATTCATAAGTCTCCGTTTCTAAAACTAAAATAAAACAACAGTAAGAACAAACTAAATGTATTGAGTTACTTAAATGCACAACAAAACACAATAACGGTAATTAATAAGCAATTTCATAGCAACTGTTCAAATTGTTCATCATTTTGCTCCAAACAGATATTGCATCGTTTCCGAAAGATTGAATAACATTTATTGACGACTTCTTGATCGTTATTAATTAATTAAATGATTGTTTTTTTTCTTACGAGCCGTTCAGATAAAACGCAGCTTCATCTGCGAAAATAGTCTTTCAATGGGAATTGACATTGTTTTCGTTGATTATTCGAGAACAGAATACAATCCTCCTATCGGAATCATTTTCTCCCAATGCTTGATTAAAAGAATATTTGAAAGGTTTTATTTGTTTCTTCCTTGAGATATCTGTGAACAAGAGTTTGTCAAGTCATACACATTCGTGCAGTTCCTCATTGATTTGTGCCATCATTTTCTTTTACAAAATTTACCACCTTTTCCTTCATGATTTCATCGCACAGTCTTCCTGATCGCAACCTAGTGGATAAGTTTCCAGTTTCTTCAAACTTCTGTTTCCAATATTGCACTGTTGTGCCCTAGCTAGTGGTGTGCGATTGAAATGTTGAAATTCTTGACAAGCTTTGGCACTACTCTGGCACACTATTGCATCACTAACTATAAACACTATCTGCAAGCGAAAATTTAACATCACGAGCTACTTATGCCATATTCTTATAATGAAACCGATTAATAAGAAATAAGAAATGAAGTTCATTAATCAGTGAATAATAATTAATATCAATGAGTATAAATATGTGAGTATAAATTATATTGTGTTTTGTTGTTTT
>JBBMOY011167880.1:0-10110 GCA_037951405.1 Platydemus manokwari | reverse complement strand
TATAATGTATACTTAAGGAAAATGTTTTAGTGTTTTATGTTAATTTGTGATATAACAATATTTTTAATTCATTAACAATTTTCATTAAATAATCTTTTCTATTCCAGGTAGAAAATTAGATTAAAAAATATATAATCCCTCAAAATATATTTCCCCATTAAAACAAATAAAATAATAATAAAAATCCGGTAACAGAAATAATGACAGTAAAAGTGCCAGTCATAATAATCACAATAAATTATAATATACAGGACATCATTCATTAAGATTATCCTGTCTAGTAAGTGCATGAAAAATATTCGGACCAATTTAAGCTTATATTACCGAGAAAATTAATATGCATAAATCATCATTGCAGGTATTTTTCTTGAAGGCTCCGACGGAGAGTCGAAATAGAATTAATTTTTAGTAAAAGGAAGTTTATTTATTTATTTTGTGTTTTGACCACTTAAAACTAGTTTTGCTTTGCTTCTTGGTCGCCATAAAAGTTATTATAGCAAATAACAGTAATAATAATGTTATATCTAAATAGCCGTAATAATAACTTGTTAAGATTCATTTGAAGTTTCAAGAACACTTAAAGTCAGTAACTATGATGTGTACCATAAATAAAATATTGGCAGAAATAAGTATCATTGGTCATCAGATTTTTAACAAAAAAAATTAAGACAGATAGAAAATTACTGACATTGAAAGATTGACAGTTGCTTATGAGATTCATCTACTTTCATAAACTACTAGTGTGTGTGTTTACTTGCTGTCTTGTAGCTTTGCTTTTTAATTCGTCAAAACCGTCTGTATTCTAGTCTACTTTTAGATTCTCTCCAAACTCTCGTGTAATTGGTTATCTTGATGTTAGTTGCCTGTTGTTGATGTGCACCGATTGATGATCGAATACAATTTGTGGATAGGTATTTTGGAGACATCTAATTGGTTATTGACGCGTGCGCTAATTGAGCCTGTTTGTATCTACCCTTTTGAGCATTATTCTAAGTCCTTATAGGTATCTTGATTGCTTTTGTTCCTCACTCAACACTTGAGTTTCCATTATCAATTGGTATGTACATGGAGATAATATTTAATTTAAATACAAAGAATATTGCATCAAATGACAATACTGATGCAATCAAAAAGAATATCTCAATTCATTTCACCATTTTTTCAATAATTTTCGCATTTTATAACGTAAAGATTGTTTATATTTTAAATATGATGGAGAAATTAAATTTCAAAAATGCAACCAGATATTATTATTATTGTAACTTTTCTTTAGGCTTCAACGCTATGGTGAATCTATTTCTATATATAATTATGATTAAAAAATTCAATAATTTGTTTAAAAGATTTTTACTTGTGGAAAAGTAAATATGAATATAGAATTTGAGACATTTAGCAACAATATTGTGCTGTTAGCTTTGCTTTGTTTTAGTCAATAAATTTCTATAAAATGATATTTATCAATAAAGATATTATAAAGCCTGTTTTCAAGTTACATTGCTTCCGCTTTTATCAAGAATGAGTCTCCATTTTAACACTGGAGTTAGTTATACTTAAAATTTAGCTATGACATTGCAGATATTAGATGTATCAAGACAGCATTTACTAATAATTACTTGTCTCGTTATGGTTTTTATCTTATACTAATATTTCGCAATCATTGTTTCAACTAAAAGCCTATTAAAAAAATTTGAGAGACGTTAGATAATTAAAGGAAGTTGTTATTATGATATTGTAATTGAATTCAAGCAGCAGTGATGATATCGAAAGGAAAGTTCGCAAGTCTTCTGTATTAGATCAAATCAATCATAGAGTGATTTAGAATAGCTACAGTTTGCAATTTGATTTAGGAATTACTACAAATTTAGTTTTACATTTTCATAGACAAGTTAGAAATGTTAGGAATATAAACTTTGAACTGGCCATGCTTTACATACTGCTTATAAATTTCTATGATCTCAGTAATATATATTACTATTGATGGAATTTCAATGGATGAATTCGAGATTTTGTGATGATTAAGAATATTCAGCAATAATTTATCAATGAACTATTTCGTAATTTAGTATGAGTAATTAAAAAGAAAAAGCTAATAATATTTTTTCTTGTATACTAATCGCTACACTTACACAAAATATAGTACAAAATATCAACCAAAACTTGGCTTCTAACTGGCAGTTGGCCATCTTTACATCGATTTTTATTATTAATGTTTTGTATCACCTAGTATCATATTTAAATTCGATGTTTGCTTTCCCATTTTTTTATTTGGTTTTTATGTTCTTGCATGAGTGGAATTGGTCAATCCCTATGTATGCGTTGTTGTGTAGTTATGTCCCTTTTTCCAATATTCATTTCTCATCCAACTTCTTTACGATTGCCTGATTGCTATTCCTATGGTTGTGCAAATCTTTAAAGTGTTAAACAAGGATTCTAGGATGCAAATCCGTTTTTATTTTTGCAGAATTTCATCTTACTCAACAGTAGTTTGATGAGATATTTGATGATTTTTCCATTAAAGATCTGGTTTCTAATAGATTAACAGACTGTGTAATAAAATACAAATAATGATAACCAAATTCTAATAACAATAAGACATATTATAATAAAAATTAACAAATGTGTAACGTATAAGTTTAAAAAAACAAAGCTGTGGTGTCTTGAAGATGATAAAAATTACCTGAGTAAACAAATGGCACTGCTCTGATTTTAGTGCCCAACAAAATTCTCATCGACTTTGTGGGATTAGTTTGATTATTATTTTACAAAGAACCTCCGGTCAGAGACTGATGCAAAAATGTTACATTAATAAATGTGAAAAAAATTACTTAATTGATTTATAATTTTAAAATATAAATTTTAATGCTATAGGCATTCTAAAAATGAATTTAATTAGCCTTCACAAAATTAAAATATTTATAACTTTTATTATGACATAAAATTTGCCGATGTTATTATTATTTCTTATTTCCAATTGAAAGAGAATAAATGCAAAAATAACTATGTAAAGATAAAATTTTGCATTAAATTTTATAATCATGTATACAAATTAAATTAACCCCTTTTCTCAACTTAAAACCATGTAACTATTTAAATACTCACATCAGATAATGTTACCTAATCCAACTGACTATGATAATTTGAAAAATTCAATATTTTTAGAAACCTGTTAATATTTTGCAAATTTTTAAGTTAAAATTATTATTAAAAAACAGTATTTCACCAGAAATTTAACTATTTTTAACTACATAGAATTAAATTTTCTTAAGAAAATATTTTAAAATTTTAGGGATAAAATTAATTAAGATATTGTTATGAATTTAATATTTGAAATATCATAACAATATGCGATTGTTTTAATAATATTATAAGAAACAATATTTGATATTTTGATTACATATATTTGTAATGGCAAGTCCCTTTAGTGCTTTTGAAATGGGAACCGTTCCCAAAATCGACGAAGAATTTTACAATGTGGCATATAATCCTTTGTCCACACAAAACAATTCAGTAGTTATATCATACTGTCGATCCGCAATGGCGGCTATCTCAGGAACGACTGCTGGTATTCTTGGATTAACAGGTTAAATAACATTTAGATCAAAGCTAATATTTTTTGTTATTCAGGTCTTTTAGGGTTTGTATTTTATGTTGTTGCTAGTGGGTTCATGTCAATATTATTGATGATAAAAGCTGGAAGAAACTGGAATAATTATTTCTTATCGAGATCACCTTTGCTAACACATGGAATTTTCGGCGAGCTAACAACATACATATTGTTTTGGACATTTATTTATGGAATGGTTCATGTTTATTAAAATAATAAAGCTTTTTACTTTTCAAGATTTATTTCATAGACATTAAAACTATGATTTAGTGATTTAATTGAAAATAATTTAAAATGAGATTTTGACGAAACTCCATCATCGTTGATATGTTCACTGTCATGTTCACCAAATTTGTAAAATAATCTTGATATCCTTGAATGAACTAATGCCATGGAACACATCAGGCAGGGAGGAGTTGACACATAGATGTCCAATCCAGTGCAAAGATATCCACCTAATTGAATTGAATAAAATTTAATTTTAAATTATTAATTACCTGGGTTTTCATCATCAAATGATAAATCAAACAATTTGTCTGATTTATTAACACTTTGGCTTTGGGCTAACCTTTTAAGTCCCATCATTATTGCATGGTTTAAAATATTTTCTGTTGTGTCACGACAATCATAAGCTTCGGTGATAATTCGACGTTTTGTCGGGTCATATATTACAACACCAATTTTTTTGCTTGATTTTGACAAATCACCGATTTCGCATGCTCTTTTCGTTAGGAAATGATGTCTGAATATAAATTAAACTTTGAAAGGTTTATTTAAAATTATACACCTTTGTATTTCTGAGTCACTAAATCCGCTATTGTTCAAAAGTAATTTTTCCAATTGGCAATTTGGATGGAAAGTACATGGCCAATGTAATTTGTATTTATTAAACTGATGTCTCGCTGTCGGTGGATTGAAGTAAACATATTGAGTATATAGTTCCGATGAAATACTGATATGTTTTAAATATTCTTTGGCAGTGTCAAAATCAAATCTATTAAACATAAAATATATATAATAAAGTAAAACAAAACTTCGACGATTGGGGATACAGCAAAACTTTAGTTGTATTACCCGGTGTGGAATTAATTCGTTTCAAAAATTTGAATTGCAAAGGCATCTTATATGATAAATTTAATTTACTAATCAAATCACCTAGTAACTTTTTATCCGCAACATCAAAAGCTACAAAAGGAATCAAATGGCATTTATAACAATTTGTTATATCATCTGTGACATAACTCACTAAAATTTGTTCTTTGAGTTTTTTAGAATTGCTTCTATAAACTGATAGTTAACAATAACTAAAATGTTTCAATCTTACACATTATTTAATAAAGAACATTCTATCAACGAAGTTAATTAACCAACTTTAATACGAGAATTACCTTCGTCATAAATATTGTGAGATAAATGTTGCTTTACTTCTTCAAATCTTAATTTGTCAATAGTTAATTTAAGCTGAGTAGCCTTATTTTCTAAATTATTATTTGATATCTCTAACCACTGATAAGCTATGCAATCTTAAAATAAATTTGAGAACATAAGATTATTGAATAATCAATACCATTATATTGATCTAATAAATATTCCAAGCTAGTTTTGCATATAGAGCAATTATATGTAACATTAAAATGTAAGTTCATTTCAGCATTAGTTGAATATTTAAACAACTATTTTTATTAGACTTTAGAAATTGAAAATTCTTCAAATCTAATTATTTCATAGTGTTATTTCAAATTTTTCAACGTAGTTGATATAATTCAACTATGTTTTAATTTGCAAAAATGAATTTATAGTTAAATAACACTCGAAAAAAATCAAGCTTATTTTATATTTTATTCACGTGTACTCAAATTAATCAAAATCATTTCATGATATTTGAGCCAGATAAACGTTAGAAAGCACATGGAGAATAATGATGCAGATAAAAAAATACATTTTTATGTGATCCTAAACTTTATTCCATTAAGAAATACTTAAAACGAAAATTTATTTAATAAAAAATTCTTAAGATTATGTTACATAAAACTGGCGTGTCCTAAAGAATGATGTAGCCAAATACTAGCGTCAAGGCTAATGGCACTGACTTCAGTCCAACAATAGAAACAGTCAATGAATTTATTTATCGAAGAATGCATATAAGTTGTTTTAGCAAGTTTCCACCTACATTTGAAAGTATATAAAGTATGTATTATTTGAGGGCATATCATTTGAAAATTATAATTTGAATATGATTAAAATTTAAATTTAAATTACACATTAATTTTCTCTATTTTGTTGATCTATTTTTATTCTTACTAATTTTCATTGAACTTAATTTTTGTCTTTTTTGGTTTTGACAACCATTAATAGTCCTGGGAGTAATAATAGTAGTGTGCTAAATAGCACATTATTTCGCCTGTAATGTAACATTTTAGTAAAAATCCTTTTCTTTTTAAAAAAATGTCAATTGGTTTTCGTTATTTTTTGTTAAATTAATATTATCCAGTAAAATCACTATTATTATTTTGATTATTATATTTATTATATTCAGATTCTCAAAACACATCCACGAAATTTTAACACCTTCAGAAATCATCGCTGTACTAAAACTTTTATTCACGAACAATATCCTGAAATGTTATTTATCTGTCAAACTTTTTAGTGATTAATTGTTGCGATGACCAAGATGTCATACAGAAACTTCTGGTATAACTGATGTCGAGAAAACCATGATTTCAGATGTTCCGGATACATTATCTTCAGATGAGTTTATAAATAATCTACAAACAATTTAACGATTCACACACGCAAGTTAATGGAAACTTAACTGACCACAATTAGATCAAAGGTTGTCCCTCATGTAAAAATTTGATTTAAATACAAAATCTTAAACAATATTTTAAATAAACAATAAATAATAAATAAAATAATTAAATTGATTTACAAAATGTATTCTCAGTTTAATTAAAACAAGCATGTCTGTATAACAAAGAATATAATTATTGAACGGGGGATCGGTATTATCTCTTTACTGTTCTAAAGTTACATAGATAGAGATGTTTATTAGTAAATGAAACTCATCAGTCGGGTTTTAGAAACAAAGTGATCTTGACAAACTATAGAAATCCAACATAAATATATAAACAAACGCGTTATTGTGAAAATGAGCATACAAAATTCTCTAAACTGTACAACTACAAGAGGACAACAAATTGATAAAACAAGATGGTTAAATTATTCAAGCACAAAACTTATCATTATCGAAATTTCACAAGATTCTAAGTTAGCAGAATCAATTAGTTATATTTACAAACTTTGCAGATTATCCGAAAATAATGCAGGATAGCTTTACTTTTATGTTTAATCGTAAAAGCAGCACCTAATGTTCAGAAGTTTGACGAAAGACAAATACTTGTCATTTTTGCTGTACAAGTAAACTTCATAATTATGTTGATAGTGTAACAAAAGAAATCATAATACTTCCGAATACCTCTGAGTAACTCTGAAAAGGTTCGATGTCAATAAACAGTCAGATGTCTCAAAAATATCAATCCACAAAAGCCGATCATAAAATTTTGCACACCAACAACAGGCAACAAACAACTAGATTAGCCAGCAGCACGAGAGTTATAAAAAAATCTACATATAAACTAATATGTAGACGGGTTTAACCAAAGTAAAGCTGTAAGGCAGAAGATAAACACATACTACAAGTCTATAAAAGTTGAATATATGTCTAGGTGGTCCATGATCTATTAGCTGTCACATTTTGTCATTATATTTTTCCTTGAGCAAATAGTTATTGAAACAGAAACTTTGAACTATTTAATTTATCTGAGTTCGTTAATGCCATTATTTTATATAAAATTTCTATTATTTTATTATTTTTTTTAATGTATATTGATAAAAAGTTATCGACTTTACCTCTATGTTGTCAGAGAGTATTAAATTTTAATTAATGTTAGTATAGTCACAGCCGATCCAAAAGCTCATATTATTTTAATTCCAACACTTAACAACAATGAAAATATCAGATTTAGATTCCCAACAAGAGCGTCGATAAATTGTTCGAAGAGTGCTTATATGGATTTTAAGGTGGTATGAATTTAATCTTTTAACTTTTTCAGTTTCTGTGGTTTGAGACTTTGATACGCTGTTGTCAAATGACCGAATGGATGATCTCGAAAGTCAATTTAAGTCAAATTTAAAGTTTGGTTATATACCAAACAAAATTATCTCAGATAATTAATTCCTTTTTAGTAGTAATCCAAGTACATATTGATCAAACACAAGTCACAAACTTAGTTTTTTAAAAAAGGACCGAAGATCGATTAGAGAACAATTGATTTCTTCAACATTTTGTTTTTTTTACCATAAATTTTAAGGTATTTGTGCAAATAAACTGTATTACTGCTCTTGGGTTCATTAAAATTGCCTAGAAACTACTCAAAAACTATTCATCCAGTTCACTGTTCAAAATATTTTTGAGAATTCGATTGGAGTCGACTAATTATTTGTGTTATTTTCATCGTGGTCAATTTCCACATATCAATATAACAACCTAAAATTTATGGTCCCTCGAATATTAATATTTTTTCTATTTTCATATAATAAATTAAATTTATAGTTAACTTTCCCATGTTTTTACTGAGAGAATTATGACAGTTTATTTTAAAATTAAATATAATTTATTTATTTTATCAAACTTTTCGCTACCTTTATTGAAATATTGGTGTCTTTAAATTAATTTAATTAATTTTTGTACTTTATTTTTTTATTAATACGTTTTTACTTATTTTAAATATTTTAAGTACCATCCACGGTAAGTCCGAAATAATGTTTTATATTCAATATCTGCTTAAATAACTTCTTCAGAAAACATATATAGATCAGGAAATTCTGATATTATCACCGATCACATAAATTGATTTTCAAATTATCATTTAGTTATTAACAGATGCTTGACTAGATGGCTGGTATGACTGGATCTCAGTTCTCATTCCTTCAAATCAGCATGGAGTAACTATATGTTTCATTGAACTTTACTAATATTAATTTACAGGCTGGAAAATCTGAATGGGACGAGATTTGAAAGTACCAAAATGGATAATAATAATAATTATTATTATCATAAGTGAATCATAATGAATTATTATAATTATAGTGAGAAGCCTTATTATATTATGTGTAATCATATTGCGAATTAATATAATTTTTTACTTTTATTGTCAAAATGTAAGGTGATATTGATCATTTTGAAATAAAATTTGAACTGAAATTTGATGGATGATGAATTACTGATTATATTACGAGTATAATATTACATTAAAAATTACGTAACAATTCCTCGAGAAATAAATATTCACAAATAAATTTCTGTCCGAATAGCACAATGGCCTCTTTATTGAATCACGAACTAGTATTCATATTTGACTAAAGTAATAGATTAATGATTATTTTACATACGGAAACTAGGCTACTGTCAAACAGTGGAATGATTAAGGACTTCGTCTACCAATTAATTTTACACAAGTAGTAATTGTCTAACTAGTTTCATATAGGTTGTTAGTGATTGTTTTCTTATTTTTATATGCTCCATTTCACTGCTCGCATCGATCGAATTTATTATTTCATTTATCCGGTATTTAATGTAATAGTTTTATCGCCATTCGCAGAATTTATTAAAATATTAATTGCCAATAATTTTTATATCATTTGTTATTAGTCTGTCGATTCCTTTTTACATCATTTTACAAATTAAAAAGAAATTAGAGATACAGGTAAGATAGAAGGATATTTAAAGACATGATTAAAGGTATAAAACCGCACAGTTATCTTAGATAAACATAAACAAACATTTTTCAGCATTATGAATTGATACAATATTATATGTAGATTATTTAAATAAAGATTGTTTATTAAGACATTACTAATGAATTTTTAAAAATGATTAAGGACTTTGAGCGTCCTGACTACATATATATATACGGTTTCTAATATTATAATTTTTACAAATTTTTTTACTACTTTACTACTTCTTCTGATTTAACAAAGTAAAAATCTATAAGAGCAACTCATTGTCATCGAAAGGAACATAAAGATTAATATTAGTTTTTGACTCAGTTATAGTGATTCAACTCAGACTACTGCATCATAATATCTATAATAACTCAACCAAACCACCTAAGAAAAATCTTCTAATAATTAATTGTTACAACCGACAACTTTCTCTAATTAAAATATATTTTATTTCAAAAATGTTTATCCATCTAATCTTCATTTAATCATTAAAAATTCTAAACAAAATAAAAATAATTTCATCTGGATTTCTAATTCCAGTAATTAATAATTCACGATAACTGACTACAGTTCAAGTAATGAAAATTAACGAATAAAAATAAATATTAGATGAATCTCTTTCTTAATTATTTATTAATTTATTTATGAGTTTATCCTAATCGAAATTGTTTATTGATCAAATAATAAATTTATGTTTTACTTGAAGGAAAAAGAAATAATTA
>JBBMOY011167769.1:0-10111 GCA_037951405.1 Platydemus manokwari | reverse complement strand
ATCTTCTTTATATATTCTCTACATCTCTCTTCTTCTTTTCCATAAACGTTAACCGTTACTATTTTAAAAACTATCCAAATTATTTAAACATTCTAATATAAATTTATATAAAATCAAATTTTATGTAAATTAGATTTTTAAAAATTTTAATTCAATATAAATTCTCACAATAATGATGATTAAAAATGAATGACAACGATTTACCAATGAATTGCAAAATGTCTTTATTACTGTTTAATCCTTAATTCCCATACCATTATTAAAATAATCTCAATCAATTACCGAATCACAATTATTAGATGAACATAATGATTTTAATTATTTAACCAATTAACGTTTCAATAATTATATTGTATCTCTAAATTTTATTAGATCCCTTCTTCCCCCATATCGAATACAAATCACTTTGAAAATGCTTGCTTCATTTCATTTCGATAAAACAAAAATATATCATATCAAATATATATCATATCAATCTAGTTTCAATATTTCCTGGATCACTTCACAAATACAAAGACATTTAAGTGGCAATGAAGCACTACATCAAAGTGATTTTAATAAATACCGGTTAGAATTTCATACTGATAAATCATTGGTAGGAATATTTGTACAATTTATATGATACTATTACCTATTCTATTCTATTCTAAATTTACATCGAAATTAAATAGTGTGTGATACAGATATAAAGTTCGGAATTATTAAGTGATCATATTGGAAGATTTTGAAAAATTTCTAAATTATTTGTGATGATTTTGAAATGAATTAAAATTTAGAAGATTCGAAAATAGGAATCTATTTTAAAAATATAAATTTTTTAAAATAATTTTGTTGAATATACTTTTGTGTGTTTTATGACTTTTAATACCCACTTATTAGGTGATCAGGAATTAGAATTCGATTTCGAGAAGGTCTATTATATGAACATATATGAGAGGAGATATAAAGAAGACAGAAGAAATATAAATTTTCGTTTAAATAGATATGTATGAAATTCCATAGTAAGATAATTCGGAATACATAGAAAAGAAAAGATTTAAAATTAAGGACGGTGTGCGGATTTACAATGATGATAATTTTAAAAAATGCATTCATAGGTTAACAAAAAAAATAAATTTGGTTATGTAAATTTAGTTAAATACAGAAGTTTGTGTCGTGACTTTTCATTTCGTTTTTAATGTTTACTTCATAAAATTGTAGTGGCTTACACCTATAACGCTGATGAAAATTTCTAATCTATATTTCACATACAATAATGACGATAATATTTCTAATTAACGCACTGATATTTTTATTGATTTTCAGCTTGAATGGAATGTTGATGTTTTATGTTTCGACCTACTTTTATGTCTTTTCGATTAATCAAATTTTAGGAGATTTTAAAGTTTTAGTGTATTTAATATTTGATTTCGAAAAACTAAAATTCTTCTTAAGTACTTTAATAAAAAATTCAAAATGTTTTTAAAGAATATAATTAAATAAATTATATAGAATTTTGCAATACACTCAACAAATTTAAAATTTCATTTTAGGACCCTTTTTAACTTTAGAGCACCTTTAATTATACCAAAGACGACAAGAAACTGTCTCCGGAACATTCAATTGAATTTCTGCGACCTTTTTAAAGAAGAAATTTAAAATATACAGAATCCTCAAAGTAAATCTAGTTTGGAGATATAAATTAAATAATGGATTTTGGCTTCGTGCCAAAAGTACTAAAACGGTTTTAAAGCTCATAAATCTCCAGAGCCATTGATTATTAAATTGGGTTGTAAAAATGTCAACAAAACTGTTGTTCCTACACGAACTACCTCCTATCATTAGTGAATTAACAATTAAACCAACCACATAAATAAATTAGATATTGGTCGTTCAATTATTAATGAATCTACTACAAAGAATGAGCATATATGCGATTTATTTAAGAACCTATTGAAATATGGAGGAAATATTTATCCATCTCAAATTTATTTCCTTACATTAGATCTGATAAATAACTTCAATAAAGTTTAAGTAGAATAATATTTTTTTGAATTTATATATAGAGCGAAGAAGGAAGAAAAAGAAAGAGAGAGAGAGAAAGAAAGAAAAACGAGAAAAGGAGAGAAAGAGAAAGAGTGAGAAGAACGATAGATATATTCCATATTTTCCTTATTAATTAGTTCTTCAATTATCCTTTATTCATCATTCTTTACACCAAATATTATAATATAACAAAAGGAAAACCGTTGATTAACAATGGCATTTTCCAATGATGAAAAACAAAATCAGTTTATCGAATATCGCAGCTTAATTTTCATCAAATATTTATTTAATATCGAGAGTACAATCTCAACATCCAATCAACAAGCGTGGGTGTTGTGTTGGAAAATATAATCATTTCTCCGTCATCTGGGGAAAGTTCTAATCTATTAATTATTTCTGGATTTTTGATTATTGAGGAAAATTTGCGATGATTTTGAAATAAAATTGTTGTTTGTGAATTTTCGTTGAAATATTTTCCACTTGTTTTTCAATGAATATTATTATCATGATTTTGTTGATGTCTAATAATCTTTATGGAAATATTGCTCCATATTTCATAACCTCTTCTTGATTCATTTAGAACATCAGAATCGTTGTATTGTATTTCTTCTTATAAATTCGAATATTTTGATTGCTCAATACTCGAAATTTTAAATGACTCCAAATGTATTTTCAATCTTTTATGATATATGATCATGACCGATAAAACATTGAATATATTTTTCATTACTAGTATTATATACCGTTTCAATATAAATTTGCAATAATACAAAGATAATTTTCAATCTGCGAATATACAACATTGAATTAGGGGGAAATATACTCATCTACTTCATTAATGTTATCACTTAACAAAGCTCGTAGACAGCTTATCTTGTCAAGGAAATAAAACAAATACTAATTCATTTTTTTCTTTATTATATATCCGCATATTATTTTCCTATTCAATAGATTGTTGTGTTTAGGTATAATTTGTATTTATCGAGATATAACAGCGAATTTAGACAATAATGAAAACATTAGAATTATTCGGTTGTCAGAAAATTTCTTTATGTCAGTATTTTATGAACAACAGACAAAAATGGGACAAGAAATTTTTTTTATTTAATTTATTGATGGAAAAAATTATGTTAAATACCAACAGAATGGGTTCCGGTATTCTGTACCAAATATAAATTAGAATTGAATTTAGAAAAAAATATTTATTTACTTATTTAAATAACCGTGGAAACAGCATATTAATTTGATTATCCGGTTTTTTGGTTGAAATTATTTCCTGTCATGTTTGATGATAAACATATTAGTGGGTATATTTCCCCTGTTGATGAATGTAGTATCGGTATACCCGTCAAGGTAATACACAAGCAACATTGTGCATACACTAATCATATTCTGAAGTCATAAGTATTTATTTGAAAATTAAAGGTTAAGTTTATTTAGATACATGTGGGGGTTAAATAGCCCCCGGCAATCTGAATTGTTTGCAAACATCTTTTAATAAACTTTGTAAATCAATACTATTAAATAAACCACGCCACACAAAGTTATATATCTATCTACAATTATTCCCACATGATCCTTTCTTTGAAAAGTTTGATTTTCTATGCATTCCTAATTATATCCGTATCAAATTCTCTAGATATTTATCTAAATGGAATTTTCTATTTTTTCTTTATGTTTCATATATTTATATTTTCTTTATATATTCTTTACATGTTTTCTATATCTTTTCAATATCATTGCTATGCTTTCATGAGTTAGACCTTCTCAGAATCAAATCTAAATGCGTGGTCACCATGTAAGCCGCTTCTATTTTGTAAAAAATACATTGAAAATGATTGGAAAATCAAGATATAAAATTATATATTTAACTACTTCATTATTAATCGATAGTCTTTGGAATTTGAATCCTCACAATTTTAGTCAAATATTTTCCGAAATACTCCTTTGGATTTCATAATGATAATATAACTTAAACACTCATTATAAAATCCTTTCACAATTTTCTAAATGACAGCATATTCATTCTATTTATCAAATTTTGACGAAAATAACGACGTATCTTAAATAATACGATTTTTATTATTAAGTTTTCCAAGTGTATTTCAAAGATAAAGATGTTTCAGTTATTTATCAGTAATTTTTTTAATTTTTATCCAGAAACCATAGCTTCGGATTTTTTAAACATTCATGTTCGGTGATGTCAGCTCTTTATCTGAACCAAAAGGAGACATGGGTAGATTTATCTAAAATTGTTTTTTAATAATAAAAAGTAAAGTATCGAAAAACATTAGAACGATATGTTTTGTTTTACTAGAATGGATTGGGCTTATTTGTTTACCCTGGTTAAACTAGACAATGCTTTCTTGAATATTCTTCATCAATGATATTTTTAACCGGTGGAAATCAATATTGCCATACTTTACTGGTCTGAAAACTCTCAGATTATTTGCTTTTCCTTTCGAACTAACTTTATTTATTTTAATTCAGTACTGCTGGCTTGATAGAATGAAAGAAAGATTTTCCACTCGACATTAACACTCTACATTAATAAGCCTTCTGTTTATCTTGATTTCATTCTATTATTATTTTCTATCAAAAATAATTTATCCTTGAAAAATAAAGATTATCATTTCTAAAAATAAGATCAAAAGAATTATGTGATTATTGGGAGTTTAAACACACTTGGAACCGTATGGAAAGGGCTCGCTTGGAAGGAGTACAACATTTGGTTAAGTTTTGAAATTATAAATATAATATCCGATCGTCTCAATTAACAACGAAATAAGCTGAGAGTGATTGTGTTTTGCAATGAAATAATTGATGGAAAAAAATCTTCTCCATCTTATGTCGACATGTAAAAATATTCTGTCTACCTCAGAGATCAAATGAAGATTAATTTATTTATTTATTTATTTATAGTTCTCGTTGAAGAAATTCCAGCTAATGTTGACCGAGAATTCTAATACAAATGTCTGTCATTGATTGAAACATATAATAGCTAATAAGATCATGTAAAAGCTAGCGTTAACTGAATTGATATAAATGGGTACTTATAGAGTGTTTATGAATATTATAATCAATTAGATCGATCCGCAACAAGCCCTGACAGAAAAACAAGCGGTGAAAGAGTAAAGAAAACGATAACAATAAATTTATGATTTTTCTTGTTATATGGAGCAATTAAAATGAGTTGCTTTACAGTAACGACTTTTGAAAATATCAGTTTTCCACTCAACGGATTTTCTGTGAATTTCGAATTAAACTAATCGGTTTTTTGTTGAGGACTTCAATAGAAAAGTAATTCTCGTAATTATATTTTTATTGGGTAGAAAAACCCAGGAAATATTGACGACAAAAAAATAACAACTCTTTGTTTCAAAGAAACATAGTTTGTTTTCATTAAAGCCACTATTGATGGGTGAATAAATTGTTTCGTTTGGGCTTAGCAAGTGCGAAATAGAAATTAAAACCGTAATAAAGAATATATTTGTTGTTTTGAATTTTTCAATTCGCCAAGTGCACAACAACTTTGTGGAAAGATTTTCGAGCAAAATTTAATTACATTTCGTGCTTTCTTGATAATTAAATTACTCAATCCTTTAATGTTTATTTTGGTATTGATTTTCTTTGACTTGCTGTTCGAAATTCAAAAATATTAATGAAAAATGTCGATAAAAGTCATTTATTCCACGTTTCCTTAGCAACTGTTCGTTAGTGAAACAAATGTTTAGTAGTTCACAGACACGGTTCATAGCTCGTTATTTTCATACTCGTAATTCGGTATTTTCCAGGCCGATGAAATTTCAAATACTCTCGATTCTAATAATAATAATGGTTTAATATTAAAGAAGAGTAAACCTGATTTCCGATTAAAAGTGGATTGATATTGATATGTAACGAAAATTAAAACCACAATGACTAAATACGGTCAAAAAATGTACACCGAAATCCAACGTTTCCATGTCAACAATGACCTACATTATCAAATCGACATTTTTTGATCCAATGATGTTACACACAATATAGGTCAACTATTAATATTCGTAAGTTTAGTATCGATGGTTAATGAATAATCAAAATATTTATCATTGCTTGTTTATTTACTTTCAACTTCATATTTTCCTTTAAAAATATCAGATTTTAAATGGATATGATTTATTGATTAAAATTCGATAGACAAATCTATAAATAAATTATTAAAATTCGTCTATTAATAACTTCAAGCGTCGACAGCATTTTAGAAATTTTAATTTTCAAATCCATACTTCTGTTTATTCTATTTTTGTCTCCTATAAAATAACAGTGCGAATTTGATTTTTTTTAATGGATTATTCATCGCTTAACCGATGTCAAATTCTTTTAAAAGTGAGACTGTTTAAGTATCGATAACGATTTGGATAATGTAAATCTGTAGACAATTATCATTGTGAACTACATTTCATGTCTACAATTTATTGGATTTTTATCCATGACAACGACAGATTCACCGCAAGTACACATTTAATAGTACTGTGTAAGCTATACACACACCGATTCTGGATGACGTTTTGGATTATAGTACTTTCAATACAACAATTTCTCAAGTATTTTTATATTTTTTTTATCAATGATAATTATCTATTTTTACATTTTTATTTTCTTTTATTATTTTAGATAATGATTTCTGTCAGAAACATCTTTTGAAGCTAATGAAGTACAAAGATTTATCTCCATATAATAAAATAAATAAATGAGCTTATCAATAAAGAATTAGCTCGTTTCTCAACGAAAATGTACTGGTTTGGTGGAAATCTTGTTTATGGGTTCTAACAAGTTATTGATTTACATATTATATGGTTGGGAATGATAAATCAAATATTTTATTAGACTCAAATAATAGAATTACTTAATAGTTTATAAGTAGATTGACAATTTAAAGAAATATTTATAATAATAGTAATAATAATAAAATTACTTTTTTTAAAAATCCAATTACTGAAAGAACATTATCAACTTCAATTATGAAATATAAGTAGTATAAATAAAAGAATTTCGTATCAAATGGTGTTACTCAATGTTTATTGGCTGGATTTGAAATTAATTTTTTCTCTGATTACTTTTCTTGTTTTTGTGGAACATTTTATTTTGCAGCCAATATTATATTGATTCAGTGGTGAATATGGTGAGTTTCATTGAGTGATTTGTTGACTTAGTGGTTCGATTTTTCAAAAAAAATCGTTGTAACCCGTCCAAGAATAAATGTTCAATACAAAATTATCACTATTTTGATTTATCATATAAAACAGATTGGCGGGAAAAGCAAAATGAAAAGCTAATATCGAATTTGCATCGGTTTTTGAAAAATTAAAAGTGAAATTCTCTCAGAAAGAAATGGGAGAAAATGCCATTCATTAGATGGCGTCATGAGGACCAGTGTCTGCTAATATGGTGGTCAATTGATTTAATTGAATTAAGATGATATTATTATCTCAGAGAACAATGGCAAAATCTCTAAACCCAAATGAATGAGCCATCAAAAGATGAGTTAATGTGTTACGTGAGTATTGATCCACCTTTACTAGAGATCATTTATGAATCCTTCAATTTATCATTTTTCAGTTGGCTTTATTATCATCGGATTCCGGAAGGAATTTGAAAATAAAGATGCTGTCATAAAGGAGATGTTTGATTTCATAATTAAATGTCTCATACGGTGAGGATTAATTAAAAATATTTTTTAATTATAATTATTATTAATATTAGTTATTAATTATTGTTAATCATTATGATTATTATTATTAATTATTTGACGATGACGATGATGATGAGGATGAAGATAATAATAATCATAATAATTATAATCATCATAATTATCATAATCATAATCATAATAATAATAATAGTAATAATAATAATAATCACAATCATAATAATCATAACAATTATAATAATAATCATAATTATAATCATAATCATAATCACAATCATAATTATCATAATAATAATAATAATAATAATAATAATAATAATAATAATAATCATAATCATAATCATAATAATCATAATAATCATAATAATAGTAATAATGATAATAATAACACACATACATAAGTGAATATTACTATTAATGGCTTCTATTTATTTGTTAATACATTTTTCAGCCAAGATTTCGATTCGATTTTTAGCGTACAATCACAAATCAACAGATTTCTCCAAAATCAATAATTTGTTTTACTTAAGTCCTGATTTCTGAGTTGAGATGGCCATGGTTTTTGTGTTTAATAAAGCGGTAAGTGGAATGTTCATTACAATACGTAAAGATATTCATTAGAATATATAAAGGAAAAGGAACGATTATTGGAAAGACAATCGAGCCTGTAAGTCGATCATGATTCAAACACGAAGAAGTATTTTTTTCTCCTTTTTTTATAAAAGAAATCTGTCTTACAATTTTTTGACTTCCTATTTGTTGATTGGGAATCAATTACGTTTTCCGGCCAAGATGTGAGAGAAAGTTTTCTCTTTGGAATTATCCGCTTTTCCTCTGATAACATTTTTTTTCGGGGTATAATTATTTTTATGCCGAAACAGTTTTTCATCTGTCTCTCTCTCTCTCTCTCGCTCTCTCTCGCCCTCATTTTTGCATTGATAAAATAATTTGCATCATTAATAATAAAAATTGTGGAGCTCTTTTTGATTCTAGGCCGGCAATATTAAAGAGAGGAGGTCATAAAATGTTGGAAATTCCCATGACTCATTCTCCCAAAATAGTCCCTTATGGATGAATGTGAATTGTTTGAACAATTTGCGCTATTTGGAAATCCTTTTCCTTTATTAGTTCAGAGAATCATTCCATGCCAATTTCCGGTTTGTTGTTGGGAGAAGTTTTCAATAATAATACCAAATAAATACAACTCCTTACGAATCGGCTTTTCTCTCTCTCTCTCTATATATATATGTTGGGATAAATGTAGGGATATAATATAATATATGGATAAATTCTATAATGTTTAGTTTAAAACGAATATCATCAATGCATTGGCGATTTTGTTCGAAATGAATTTCGCGATTTTAATTTTGGAAATTGAAACGTAATCTAATTATTCAGAAAAAATAAATTATTTTATAGCTTTGACTCAGCCATTTCGATCTGAGAAGCATGAAATACAAAATTCCCTTTATTTGACCACATAACGAATTATTAATAGGGTGAAAATATCTCATGACAGACTCCAGTGGTTGTGGATTAAAAAACAAAAACCGGCAAATAAAATGATTCATTGATCAGTATCTGGAATATTTTTTTTGAATTCATTTATTAAAAGTAAAAAGCGGGCAAAAGATTTATCGCTTCAAATGGCGGTGTTGTCGCTTTTATGTGGAGAATGAAAGAAATTGGGCGTGACTTTTTGGGTAAAAAATATATATATATCGAAGGGGATAAAGAGGAGGAACGGTTTTTCCCTAACGAAATACACCGAGTGTTTTGAAATTGAGTTTTGATGAATGCTACTCGAGAACGGTGAACTTTTTGGGAGAGATAACATTTTATTTGAGAATTCTAATAATTTATTTATTACCTTGTCTCAAAATAAATGACACTGATAAATATCGATAAATATATTATACTCGGGAAAATGATAAACAAATGGCCACATCATATCATTAAGTAGACGAAAAAATGAAGACAATAAATTACGCAGTAAAAGTTATTAATACTATAAAACGAACTCAAAAAGTTAAATGTGTGTTTTGGTCTGAAATTGAATATATAATTGAGAAATTTAAACAAAAAAAAATATCATTTGTCTGTGAATTGGAAATGTTGAAAATAATCACCTTCAAGGTTCACACTTTCCCAAATCATTATTAACCCCTTTAGCAGAGTGATACGTTTTTCATAAGAGAAAACGGGTCTTAGTCTGAAAGTGCAAGAAACTTTTCAAAACAGTTCCCACATAACAGGCACCGCTTTTCTCGAATCGCATCCGAGTTTGTCCAACTGAGTGCAGTCAATTTCTGCATTTATATTGGGTCTATAACTTAAAAACCGGAATTTTTTAGAACAATTGAGTGTTTATTAAAGAAAATCTTGTACAATTCT
>JBBMOY011167658.1:0-10113 GCA_037951405.1 Platydemus manokwari | reverse complement strand
AATAATTTACATACAAATTGTATGAAATTATGAAAATACATTTAACAATGAAAATTGAAAATGTCAGACATATTAGCATATAGTTTATAACAAAAATGTGTGAATTATTGGTTTACTTGGTAGTTATGTTACTGAATAATAATATTTAATTTAAACTTAGCGTTATTGAAAATTGTTTATAATTTTATATTAGTTGAATACAACATAGAAACTTACAGAAAATGATTTTGTGCTAAATGCACAGTTATACTTTCATCTCACGAAATACATATTCTAATTGGCTTTTAATATTTTTACAGAAATTTCTTTTTCGAAATTTTATGGAATTCTATATTATACCTTTAATTCTCACAACAAATTTAATAAGATATCATTTCAATAGATTTTTGTATTGATAAGCATTAATTATGATATTATAAAACAAATCAGTTCATTTGGCGACTTCTCAATGAATATTATTATTAACATCTGTTAACCTAATAATTCTGGGTCTGTTGTGATACTATAAAAAATTAAAAATGAAATTTTATCTCTCAAATCAGAAAAAATTATAACATTAATTCTACTAGAAAGTAAATAACTTAATTTTGGTTTGTTCTATGCATAATAAATAGTTTCTACTTCGTATAATAGCGTAGAATCACAACTGAATTTATTCCATTAAGTACAATCTGATACTCTAACTTCAACAACGAACTCAGTGGAACAAATTTTATTATAATAATAGAAAATATAATTTTTGTGTGCAGTTTAACGTGGTAGATCAGAGAAAATTAGAAAACAATAAAAATACCATTTCAAATTTGTATATTGAAGTAGTTGCTTTTAATTTGGATTTGTGTACTACTATTTTAATGCTTTGAAATGTGAAATTAACCATTTTAATTGATTGGTTGCAACTGTCGATAGCATCTGCACAATAAACAGTATAGTATTTCAAACGATTTTGTCTCATAAATATTCTTATTGGTCAATATATATAGAAACCAAAAGTATATCGAATTATTTACCTCACAATATGAACTTTAATTTTTGAAATGATTTTGAAAAGTAGATACAAATACGAATCGCTAGTTACACTGATAAATGTCTATCAGATTGGCTTTTTGTCAAAATAATTTTTTAAATTTTTTTTACAAACTGAACAGAATGACTTGATGAATTGATCTTTTATATTATGGCTATATATTATTAGTCACTTAACTCATTGACTTATAGAGAAATTATTAAACATAAGCAACAATTTCCTAAGTTTTTATATCAATTGGTTTTTTAAATAATTTATATTACCATGATAACCGACGAAAACAAGAAATCCGTTTATTTATTTGATTTTACATATTTAAATTAGAGAGTTATCTCAGATTTCAATTGCAATGCTTGCCCATTAATCATGGAAAATTATTGGTAAAGAAATGATTCGTTGATTAATATCCAAAACAAATTAGCTTGATGTTTAAATTAATTGAGAGATTGATATTTACGAAATATAATCAGACCAATTAGAAAAAAAAATCAACAATATAATAAGATGAATTAATTTCGAAAGTTGATTTTTTGGATTCGCTTAAAGTTCAAACTAAATCTAGATTATGTTTCATTTTACTGTTTCGAAAAATAAATTTAAAAGACTTTGAAATTTGATTGGTCCAGTTGTATAAAAATAAATGTGATTAAAATTATTAATATTATCAACATCAATCAACTAAGTACTGGTTTTGCCATGTGATTAATAATGTTATGTTGATAAAAAATATCAAATCACATTACTGCTTATAATGAAACTTAGAAATTATTATAATGCTTTAAGAGGATTGTCTAAATTTATCTCTGTAGAACTTCTGTAAAATAATTCTAGAATTAAATCATCAAGAACAAATTTTACATTTATGCATATTGATTATTTCGGAAAAATATTATAACTATAACGAATTTCATTGTCAATTCTATTTTTATCTTAAACTGTTAACCATTCGTATTCAAATCGATTATTTAAAATAATCTTATTATTTTAAGAAACAATTTCAAAGTTTGATTTATTATAAAATCGTAAATGAAACAAATTACGATGTATTAAAACAGAAGAATTTTTCAACTTGATTGATTTTTATTCAATTAATTAAAAATAATTGTGCAATTATTTATTAAATTTAAATCTCCCGTCACCACTATTATTTAAATTCGATAACCTTTTTGAATTTCTTAAATTACTAAAAAAATATAGCCAAGAAACTATATGAAAATTTGTTTTTTACCTAAAAATATGATAATAAACAAGAATGTTGCGCAATGCATGATTATTTGCCGATAAATCAATTTTTAAAATTGAATCCAAGTAAAAAATAGCTTAAATAAGTAAGTCATTTTAATAATCAACAAAATCTACTTTAATCTGAGATAAGATAAATGCTCCAAACGATCTAGGGATTGAAAGTACTTTCATATTCTTCTTTTATTGACCTTTGATAGAGATCAACTCAAAATAGAAAGTAAAGGACTTCTTAATATGTATTGTTATTTAAAAAACTCAGTAAAATTTAAACAAATAAGCACAACAACACAAGTGCCTTATATCAACAACGATAGAAACTATTTGACAATTTATACATATCATTATTTCAATAAAACTAAAAAACAGAAATAAAATAAATGTTTTAGATTTTAGTCTGTAGATTAATATCATAATCCCGTTGCTATGGCTACAGTTGTTCTGTGAAAAACTTTAACAGCTAGTTGCAGATTAAGAATGTTAAGTAAAATGATAATGAGTTCATCAATAACATGACCTGAAAAAACAATAAACAAACTGTAGTCAAATTAAATCATAGAAAGAAGATAACTACTTATTTACAAGGAAAATTTAATCTTTTAAAGTGATTCGTACATTAAAGTTTATTGAAGGATTAACATATAAAATATAAAGTCTATGTCGATGGGAATTTATTTTAAAAAAGGTTTATTTTTTGAATGAAATGCTTAGATATTTAATAGTTAATCAGATGAACTTAATTTCCATTAATAACTGAGCCGATAGCTTAAGAATATTCGAATTAACTTATGATTAACGAAAGTTTATTACATCACGTTCAACAGTTATTAAGATGGATCAATAGTTAAATCCCATTAGAAATCATGAAAATCCTAGTTTTATCCTTTTGTAATTATAATTTTTGCAGTCCTGTTTTTCAAATGGAAGAGGATTAATATGAACCCAGATTGTAGAATGATTCAAAATAATAATATTTGGTATTTTTTAAAATCTCTTTCGTGAAAGAACAAGCATGGAATTTAAAAAGCTTTTAAAAAAGAAAACTCATTTTTATAAACAATGGGCCAATCATAAATGAAGAAGAATCAACAGAAATCCATTATCAATTTACACATAAATTCACTTACGTGTAAGATTAGTAAAATCTTAAAAATCGATAATCTAATGAATCATTCCAATTATCATCAATGAGATCTCATCATCCATATGATCAATTCTATTTACGTTTGAGATGTGAAATCAATTGCTAACATATAAACATCTCCGGTTTAGCATTAGTAAAATAAGTAAAAATTATTAAAAAAAATATTATCTATTTTTCTATCGAAAACTTTAATATAAATCTAATTTTTCAAATCAAAAAACATGCTTGATCTGAGAATTCAGGTCTTAATTGATTTTTCTGTTTAAACTTATAAGCGCAGAGAAACAACATTCAAGTCTAATTATATAAAACTGTTTACATCCATTATTTGTTTGTCAATATGCTGTTAAGTACGCACTAAATTCTGCATTGAAATGTACTCTAAATGGTAATTTATTCACAAATACAGGCATGTTATTGAAATCGATCGTCCGACTCTTTCGGGTTGTTTATTTAAAGTTTAAATAATAGCTGATCAAGTAATCTTGAAAAATGCTCAAGAAAAACAATCATAAATCTATTAAATATGTTGCACGATTAAAATATAAAAGTATAAAATACAGCATATATTTGGGAGCCTAGATAATAACTAGGTCAACGCCAGTCTAACAACTCGTAACATAAATTAACTATTGACAAAACAGACATAATTTATATATACAGAAAGAAAAAAAATTCACAAATAATGAAACTAATCTTTAAAAAAAAAGAAATAAGGCGTCCTTTAAAAATTCGACTGATTCAAGTCCATTGAACGAGAAATTCAGCCATCGAACAGTCAGTTGGTAAATGTTGGCAAAACAATTGCCTCATATGATTTTCAGTTAGTTCAGATAGATCTTGGATAAGTTTGAATATCGATTCCAGTTGCATTTTATCAACCGTTAAATTCTTCAATTTACAAATGATAACTTCATGAGACATAAAAAACACATCTGGATATCCATCTAAAATCAATTAATATATTTTTACATTTTATAACCACATCATAAAAAATTTAAAATTATTTAATATCAAATAAAAAAATTAGATTTTTATATATTAATTTGAAGTATTAATTAAATCAAAAAGAATTTGTTGTTCCATTTTGATCACGTATTTAATAAATATAATAATAATCATTATCTAATTTTATTAACGCAGTTAACTTTCGATATTTAACAAAGTTTGCAATCACTTTAATAAAAATAGCACGTGAATATCTAAAACACTTCAGTGAATTTTAATGATTCTTATTATTTGTTATTCGATAATTTCTCTAATAAATTACTGATTATTATTCAATAAATTTTAATTAAATAATAAATTTAATATATTCATTACAATTCATGAATCTACAGATACAAAACAGCTGTCATTTTGTCTCCGAACTTCCTTTAATAATATTAAGAAACATGTGTTGGCATTATGATACAAGTTTCGTGATAATCTTGACCTAAACCTTGAATATTTAACACATCACATAATCATTAATCATTAAAATTTTAATACTTTATTTTTATTCGTTTAATTAAATTAATATTTCAATTTGAAAATATTTGACATTTGAATATCCTTACATATGAAATTGTTATTTATTTTACTTCACCTAATTTGAACTTTTTCAAATTTCAAAATAAATAGTTAAAGTTAGACTATAAGTAAATTTCAATTCCAAAAGTACGAAAGGCTTAACAACACCTTATCAATCATTTGTTGATCATAATATTTAAGTAAATAGAATTTTTAACAAGCAAAAAATTTCTCTTGTATTTATATTTAATTTGGTCCGGTTAAAATTTAATATTTTGTAAAATAGTTTTTTTATAATAATCGATGTTTTGATATTTTTAATGACATCAACAACAGATCTCAAGAAAACTAAACAACAAAATTTAAAAATCGTTATATAATAAAAACAATTAGATTCTAAAAATCAAAAAAATTAAAATAATTTCAAGAGAGACTTTACAAAAAAGAAAACATAATAATTGCCATAGTTCAAAAATTACGTTGAATTAAACCGCCAAATATTATTAAGGACAACTCCTGTGCTATTTTTCCAATTATAACGATTTCAAAATGAAATTCAGCCTCTTATTTTTCAACAAATTTTCAGCTGGCTTAAACAAAGTGCAATTTATCACATTTGCTGTTGTGATATTTCATAATTATCTATTAATTGAATTGTACTTTTAAAGAGGATTTTTAAACCCGATAAATAAAAAATACCCTTTAATATTATTATTATTATCAATAATGGAAAATGTGTAGAAAGATATAATCAGATATAATATGAACTTAGAAATGATTAGTCATCATACTATAATAGACCAATTAATAATTAATTTATAGACCGAATGCTTGGTAAAAAAACACTATCTTGAAGTCCAATAGAAAACAAAAATATGGGAACGAAATAAATTTTGAAAAAAAAACTGTTGCTTTGTTAAAATATCGTTACGACTCGAATGAATAATAAACTATAATTTTAAATTTTATATCAAACAATATCAATATAAACAAAACTTCAGAAATTCAAATCTAATATATCCATGAAATATTACGAAATTTATTTGCGTCACATAATTTTACAATCCAATATAATTAGACGATTAAATATATAAATATAATCAATAATGATTTCTGCTGACAAAATGACCGTTTAGAATTTGATATCAATAATGGACAAAACATAAAAGTACAAAAACCTACATTTCCCCATAAACCAAAATAGAATGCAATGAAATATTTCGCTGTTTGATTTCAACCAAATATACGATCGGACGAATTCCTGCAACTTTTCCATTAATAAAATTTGATCACGTCTACTGCAACCGATTTCATCTCTCCCATTGAAAACCGATAACAACAGCCAACGGAACAAAAAACGACAATTTTCTGGTTCCATCTGTACAATAATCAAAACCAATATTTTATGCCATAATTCTGCCACGAAATTCAGTCTTCGCGTTTCTGAACTTGAAGAGTAATTGGAGTAGTATTTGATTATTTGCATGATTTTTTTCAACAGTGAATTGATCTGTTGACGCAAACGTTTGGTTTCGTCATTAGATATAGTGGGCTGTGACAATTTCATAGATGATGTGGGGGTTTGCGAAATGTCTTTTTTCTGCAGAAGTGATGGATCTGATTTCAAAAGATTATTTGGATGATAGTCGATAAAGCTATTTGGAATAATTATTTTGTTAGAATTTGTAGAGAGGATTTGAGAAATAATGTCGTTTTGATTTGGTTCTTTTGTTAAAGATTCATACAAAATACTTTTTTTGGGTGATATGTTATTTTCTGTGATTTCGTGAATTTTTCGTTTTCGGTTTGTACAGCTGTTGTCGACTAATTTGTTAGTTGATAAATATACACCACTCTGAGGAACTGTATCAGATCTGGGTCTGTGGAAATTGTTAGAGACTTCGGTTTTAATATCTTGAAAAAATGCAGATTGACATCTCTTAACGTTCGTATCTTCATGTGATAAAAGTGCGCTTTCAACCAGACAGCCATTAAGAAGATTTTTCAACAAGTTCGCATCCTTATCGAAAATTGAATCTGGAATAGTCGAAGAATTGGTTGATATATCGCTATTGGATCCAACAGAATTTCCTTCGATTTTTTCTATGGAACCAGATTTGATAGATAGTGCTTCAGCGCCAAGTCTACAATGTTACAATCAATTATTTTGAATTTCAGATCAAATGGATGATAAATAAATGAAAATTAATATACAAAATTATCACTCACTTAATTATGAACATTGAAATCGTAATTCTTTAGCTAAAATTTAAATAAATTTATTTAAATTCCATTCATAATTTACTTCAACAAATTAAAGCGATTTATTAAAACTAGTTTATTAGCCAATGAAATGCAAAGTACAGTCATGTTACAAGTATGAAGGTCACAATAGGAGACTTAATAAACAATTTTTGTCATATATATGTATGTACTTTAAAGTAAAACGGTCAATTGTCTAAAAAAAACTTAACTGTTATTAAACGAAGCAAATAAATAACACACTTATTTTAACACAATAAATTTAACTTAAAGAGAAAATACACACATGTGTCTAGGCTTTCTTTTCGAAAGATAAATTTAGTCAAATTCGATACTAGGTCTGATTTCAAATGCACTTTATCAAATTTCCTAATATTGGGTCAATTAATTTGAAATTAAGTAATCCTCATAAATAAATATAAAAATCAATATTTTTTAATTTATTATAAAGATTTTAAATGTCAATATTCAGCATCATGTAAGGAAATTGATTAATCAACTATAAAAAAACACCTTATTATGATTAATGGTAAAAAAGTTAAAAACTACGGTCTGTTAGTAAAATTTTTTAAATTGAAATTTTGTTTTTGGAATTTTCAAGCTTGTTTTAAATATATGATAATTCAAATGGATTTCGCAAATGATGAAAAATATGATAATGTTTTATTAGGTATTATTCAGCAAGTTAATACTCTTCCTAATTTTTTGGATATATTATTTGGGTTCTTAAGAAGAAGGTAAATGTGATTGTTATAGGACTTTATCTTAATAGAGTTAAGGACTGATTTGTTTTATATAATGGATAGCAGTCAACAAGTTATGGGTTTCCAGGCTGGTAAAGCTGAAAGTTTAGTTTTAAATGTAAAAATCTTTCATCAATTATTTTTTTTATAATTATTTTATAGGCTTTTAAGAAACATCAAAGCATTTTTGAAATGACAACCGAATCTCCTGAAAGTATTGTTCTTGTTTATTTTTTTGTTGTTTATTTTAATTTAGTGAACAAAGTTGATAAGTTTCCAGAATCTAAATTAAATGTTTCTAGTCCCAAAGATTGTTTAATTCAACCAAAAGTTGATTCTTCGAAAATTGTTGAGAAAAGTTTATCAACGGATAATGAGTATGTTAACTTTTTTTTTATTATCAACATTTCATTATTCAGATCTGTTTATGTTGCCGATGCCGAATCCTACAACGGAGCTGTAAGAGATAATTATACATGGAGTCAGACAATTGGTGAATTAGATGTCCGCGTAAAAGTGTATACTAAATTATTTTCTGTTAAAGTTTACAGCATGTCATCTTTAGCTTCCTGAAACCGTATCTAGCAGTAAAGAGGTGAAAGTTACAGTTGATAAAAAACATATAAATGTTTCTTATCATAATAAAATCGAAAATAAATTCACTTCGGTGGTATCTGCTGATTTGTGTTGGGAAGTGAAGAAACACGATGTGTTTTGGTCACTTGATCGTAAGGAGAATAAAATTTTAATTACTATCGAAAAGGTTCAAGAACGTTGGTGGGATGCACTTTTCATTGGTGAAGAAACGATTAATACTCGGAAAATCGATTGTAGTCGTCCCATGTCGGATTTAGATGATGAAGCCCAAGCTAAGATTCACAAATTAATGTATGACAATCAACAAAAACAACTCGGAATGCCAACCAGTGATCAACAGGTGATATTTCATTGGATGAATACACGATTGAATTGAAACTTTTCTCATTCAGAAAATCAATGAAACATTACGTAAAGCTTGGAATGTTGAGGGTTCTCCTTTCAAGGGTACCGATTTTGACCTGTCCAAAGTTGATATGGTTGGGAATAATTGAAAAAAAGCACAAATTTTTGATTTTAATTGCATTTTATTGAGTTAAATATCGGTTGTATTATTTTTAATGGTGCCACTTCAACATTAGATTTCATAACGGAGTCCCGGTTTATTGATTTTTTGTTCAATTAAAGGTTGCTTCGTTATTTGGGTTGTTGTCAAATCAATTTAGGATGTCTGAAGTGATAGGTGTTAGAGCATTATCTTTGGTGTAATCGGTTTTTGAGTATTTTTCTAAATCTGCGTAAAATTGAAGTGTTAATGAAATCTCCATTTTTTGGAAGCGTAATTTTTGAATTTGTATAACCGTATTTAAACAATAATAATAAGTTTATCCAATAATTGAAGAAACCATTTGATTGGAAATAATATAACGAGCGGTACTGAGAAGTTGATACAAATTTTATCATACAATGTCGAAAGGCTTAAACAATATTTGTTTGTTTTATTGATTATTAGAACTGCAAATCATTTTAATTTTTGAAATTTAAGTTATTGACTCATTTAGTTCTGCGAATCAAAGGAGATGCGATAATTCAAATTGATTAATTGTTCTACAATGTGCCAAAATATTTACAAATTAGAATAAAAATTATTTTAAAAGTTTATCATTGAAAATATCACATTCTTATTATTTTATATAACGAATTAAATTATATTTTATTACAAAACAAATATTAAATAATACTATGTAATTTAAAAATATTTCAAGAAATTATTTTTTATAAATTTTCACTAAACGAGTTATTTTGTATTTGAAAAAACAGGTTTAAAAATTTTTTTAATTTTATTTGAACTTGGTTTTCTTTAATGTGGTAATCCAACGAAGGTTATTTGAAATGGGAATTTATTGTGCCATAGTCTGAATTCATTGAAATTCCATTTCAATCAATAACATTGAATTAACCAATTAGTATTCTTCTAATTTATCAATTATTCATGAAGTTATAAAACATCAAATCCGCATATCAGCAATGGCAATTCCACCAAGGGAAAGCTATATTACTATCGAGGAGAAGATTCAGATCAAATGACATCTCGGACGACGAATATGCGGGTTCTGAGGATGATGAGGTGTCCAGCATACTTGGAT
>JBBMOY011167547.1:0-10114 GCA_037951405.1 Platydemus manokwari | reverse complement strand
CTCTATACTATTAATTATTCTCGATAATTTATATATAATGATATATTTGCCAATTTTCAATTGGACATGTATCTCTATTTTAGTTTCGGTAAAACTATAAATAAAAAAAAACCATTGAAAATCATTTTCAAATTATTATTATTAGATTAAAATGTGTAATTTTGAATTTAATTTGATGTTTTCAACTTAGTTTAAGATTAATTAATATTAATAAGTTATTAATATGAGACATAGACGCATCAATTTTTCAATGATAAATCAATCTATGAATGTTGATTAACTTTGCTGGACAATAAATGTCTACTATGAAAGATAAATTTCAAAAATGAGAAATGCATCTATTCCCATTTGGTTTTATGAAATCTCTGTGCAGATGTTTGTCACTAATTTTTGTAATTATATTATTTTTCTATTGAAAATAGCTAAATTTTTAAAATGAATTTCTTTTATTTTTTTAGGATTGAAAAATGCGTTCACTGCTTTGATGGTTTTGAATTTTCAAGCAATAATTCTCAGAATTGATGCCTTGGAGCACACATGTATGTTCACTCAATTTGTTCATAGAATTTTTTTTATTTACTGTACATTATATGGATTAAAAATGATTTTTTTTCCATTACCAAGTAATTACAATTTCACTTATCTCGAATTAATCGAGATAGAATATAAGACAAATTAATTTTTTTTAGAAAAATTTATAAAAAAAATCATTATTCTGTCTGATCTAGTACGAAAATTCCCGACAATTGAAATTTTTAAACATAACAAAATAATATTGCTGTAAGAACAAATACAAACCGATTACAGTGTAATCATGTATCTACTGAAAAATTTGCAGCAAAATCTGAAGTTGTGTTCATTAGATGTGTGCGGATTTTCAAATGATGATGTTGATATTTAAAAAATGAATTCTATGGAGTTTATAATCACATTTTATTAGTTTTAATACTTGGAGTTGAATATAATTTCATGTTGTGACTTCACATAATTTCAAATGCGTCTTTTATTAAATAATAGTGCTTTACAAGAAGATTTTCATTCAATTGTATTTTCTTTAAATTTGTGTGCATTTAATTGAACTAGATTTTATCACAAAGTAATTTCTAATGTTGACCTTCAAAGTAAAACCATCTTGAGAGAATATTTGGTTTTATTTATAACAGTTTCTATACAATTGTATTGTAAAATAAAATAGAAAAACAACTAATTAAAAAAAACGTGCAGGTTAATACTACTATTTCCTTTACATGGAATGCTTTTCATTCGTATATAATATTAAAATTAATTTAATCCGGAAGAAATCGTTACGAAGATGTTCACACAAGCGTACATGTTTGTGTTGTGTTAATCAAACCGTTAGAAATGAATTTTATAAACGATCAATCAACTGTGAAATATATATTTTTTTAATAGATCTATTAAAATGAGTCAACCGATATTATTTGCTTAATAAAATTAATTTAAAATAAAATTTTATTTAAAATAAAAAAAATAATTTTCATTTTCAATATCAACTGATCTCTGTACTTGGATGTTGATGTGTAATTAATATTTTGAATATGAATAGAAGTCCAGACATCGTTGCTTTTGGATTATTTTCATACCAAAGCATTTTAAATTAGTGATTATGCCAATCGAATACCTAACAGTAATTTAGTAAAATGAGAAAAGTTAAAATTTTCAATTAGAATTTCATTGTTCCTATGGTTGTTTCAACTAAATAATATATTAAATATAATTGTAGTATATGTAGCCAGATTTTTTTGATCAATACCCTCCCCAACATCAATCAATTGAAAAATCTCCACCTCAAAATTAATAAAAAACACTAAATATTAAATCAAAATAAGTCAAAAAAATAACCAAGTTTATTTATGGAGGATATGTTGGCATAGATTTGTAAATCCATTTATACCAAATCGGCTCTACACATAAATTCTGATTAGTATAAGTGTAAAAATTCTCTTCGATAACCACGCAAATTATTTAATTGAGCCTTATACCTGTTCCAGTAAGACTGAACATGTTGTGTATGAATTCCGTTTATTGGATTAACGAAGTTCACAGAATGATTAACTGTTCTGTGAGTAAATCCAAGACCTCGCAAGTTCCTGTGTGATCTCCATTTTTCCGTGTGGATGATAAACCCAGGTCGTACAACTGCTTGAATAATGGGTAAAAGCAGGAATTCATCCACAATAATGCTTTGACTTGTGGGAAAAACAAGATTCTTCCGCCTGCACAACTACTCCAGATATACCTAAAGAAATGAGATTGGATCTGAAATAATTCATGCACACCTCACGCACAAAGTTATAACAATCCATCATTGTTTTTTCTGAAAAGAAGAAGTACATTTTGAAAAGTATTTCAATCCATGCCTAAAAATTAATGAGAACTTAAAACTAAAACAAACAAAATTTAATATAAGTATATGTTTAAAACATAATAGATTTATTGAAAATGTGTAATTGAATAATCCCCCCTACACCTGTTCATGAGCGGAAATTCTTCAATTGATTCCAGATTTTTATAATTCAAGTTTTTCATAATTATTATATATGCTAACATATGAAGTAAAGTAAACTTATTTTGTATTTATTAAATTTAATAATAACAATATAACTCGACTATTTTAGATATGAAAAGAAATCCAGGCAATGTTTGCCCTGAGAGCAAACCCTGGCCTTGTAAATCTGGGTTGTGTTTGAGCTTTGACTTTATTTGTGATGAAGAATTTGATTGTCCTGATAAATACGATGAAGATCCGGCATTGTGTATTGCTAGTAAGTCTGCATTAATTTGATATACAAAAATACTCGAAAAGTAATTTCTAGTGTTGACCTTAAAGAAAATATATAATTTTTGATTAAATTTAATATCTTAAACAAACTAATATTATAAGAAAACTTCAATTAACTTGAGTTGATCTCCTATTCTTAAAAAATCAATCATGCAAAACGATCTGAGATGCAATTGTTTTACGTTTTAAAGCTTTAAGAAATGATAAACGCTAATTTTTAAATCATCGTAAATTAAAAAAAATGATTTTAATTTGTGGAATATAACTTAAATAATATTAGAATATAACTTTTTATACACAAAATTGATGTACTATTTTTCACAAGTTTCAATATCAAGGTTTAAAATAACTATTATTTTAGATCACAAACATTTAGGATTATACCTTTCTTAACGGAACAGAATTGTTTACATGAACAGAATCAAAAATTTTTGAATTCAATACTTTAGGAGTTTTGATATTGAAATTAAATTGATGCAGCTATTTCATAAAATATCTCTTTTACGACTAAATTATTTTAAATTTGGAGATTTCTATCCTCAAAATGGGAGCAAAGCCTTTGTTGATTACACCCTCGACAAGAATAAACTACATTGCTTCGTTTTATTTCAGACTTCAGATCTCCCAAATAGTATCGTTATAAGAATATATCAAAGAATCTTTTTAGTTTTTAACTGGTACATGAAGTTGCACTTGATAATAAAATACATGTATTTATGTTTCATTTAAATACTATTTACATAGAGTTATTATTTTAGAAATTTACTTGCTAGAAATCTTCAAGCAACACTTTTAAATCTCAAAAATATTATTAATAAAAAAATTGAAAAATTATCTAAATTCCCTGGTGAAATCAGTTTCTATAAGTTTTAAACTGAATTTTATAAAAATATTTTACGTTAAAATTTCTGTGTAAAAACAATTAAATTAACTTGATAAATTTATTTTTATTTTTATTTTTTATATCATAGTTTATAGTTAAAGATTTTGAAAGGGATACCTTGAAACCTATAAATCAAATTGATGACGTATTTGAATGTGGGTGTCTTATTAATAAATTTTAAAAATTTTTATAATAATGCCATTATAATATTTATTAATATTTAGAAAAAATAAGTTATATGTTATGCCATTAATATGAAGGAATTATAAGATGATATTAAACTTTTTGGGTAAGTTTAAATACAGATTTTATAGGAAATATTCGTGATAATTGTTATTTGATCTTATTAAGAACTCTAACGTGCAGCATAAATTCGAAAATTTACTTATTGAACTTTGATTTTTCCAGAAAACGGTAAATAATTCCATCAGAACATTAGCAATGTGCCAAAATTTGGCTTGGAATTAATAAAAGGGCAAAATAGAAAATCGTGTAGTTTGACATATTGTAGAACAACTTCTGTGTAATTCAGTTGGTATATTATGAATTGAAATGGATCGATCGCACTCTTAAAAGCCAGCTTGAAAAACAAATGCAACCTAATAGCCAATTCAGAATAAAGAATATTGATTGTATCACCTAATAAGGTTCATTTGATAGAAAAAAACAAATGATGAAACTAATTCCACACCGATCACATTTCTCACTTCATATTTAATTCAATTTAATGGAAATCAAAAATTAATGATTTAAGTTCGCTACACTAGACTTATAAGAAATTCTTCATCTATTATTTGACATTGCCTATTGATGGACAGTTGTGAAACCTTTTGTATTTTTTTAAATGATATTATAAGATATTATTAAATATCTTATTTCAAATTTTGCTTAACTTTTTATACCAATTTATCTAATTCTATTTATCTTGGTTTATAACTTCAAATTGTTCCTGAGGTTTAAAAGTTTATACTAAATAATATTCAGTATTTTTAAATATCGGTCACCAATAATTAAATAATAAATGCCACCTTTTATAGACAACTTATTGGATATAAAAATCATCATAATGAATGTGAGATATTTTATATGAATTAAATTTTAAACTCGAATTTAATTCAAAACAATTTTTTATTCACATTTAATTCAAATTTAATTCAGATGTAATTCTAATTTTATGAAAAATTATATTAATATAAAATTAGATTTTTTTGTTTAAATATTTGTATTGAAATAGATTTTTTGTGTCTTGATTTTTTAATTTGTTTTTAATATGTGGATTTTAAAATAATAGCGGCTAACAATGAATATCTTAGTCATTTAAATACTGATTTGATATAAAATACAATCTCTTTCACTGCAAATTATGAAAAATCGAACGTTTCTGGTGCCAATGGAGAGTGTTTCAATAATATTTAATTATAATTTTCAAAATATTTCTCTACTCAACAATAATAACAAGTGAAAATACATAAATAATATAACGAAAACCTCGTAATTTATTTAAGAGCTTTTGAATTTTTAAACAAGATTGTCGCCAGGTTGATTAATATTTTATAGGAATTATTTGTTAAATCTATTTTGAGTTTGAATGTCAACAAAGAATAATTTTTCAAAAACATCATCTCCATAACAAGAAGATTTTTCAAAACAATTTGATTGAAGTCGAAAAATTTTAAATGTCTTCGCCAATAAATGACTAATCAAAGTTTCTTCGATGTCCACCTTAAGTGTACAGAACCATAAAATAATCATGACTGCTATTATAATGGAAATTGAATCTTTCTGAAACTCAATTGATGTTAAAATATTTCATGCATTTTTCGTTAATCAACGACTTTTACAATTATCAAAAAGAATTTCTGAAATATGCAACTGAATGCTATGAATGCAGATGTCGACTTCATTTCATTCTGTTGCATGTCTTTAAAGGTAATGAGAGCAGGAATGTTAATAAGAAATCTGTAAAGTAAATCGAAAATACTTTACAAAACTAAAAATAATCATTAAATCTTGAAAATCACCTATTATTGATTTCACTAATATTATTTATCGAATTAAAACAAAATCCAATTATGGTAGTGTGAACAAATTTATATCAACATAAAATAAAATATTATTTTTTGCAAATTCCAAAGCTATATATTGCTGCAAAACGTCCTCGTAAAATCAATTATTCCAATATTATATGCGACGATATTATTTCATAAAATTACAACTTAGATTAACATCAGGTTCATCGATTGAATTTGAAAATCGATTTATTTTTCCAAGTTGTTTTGCAACATGTAATTTGAATCGGTTTGTTATCACAAATAATTTATTAAGATTATATAATTGTCAAGAATTAATTCCATTATTTATTTAAATAATAAAATTAATAAACTAAATTTTATAGTATCTTTTCAATAAGGGGCAATAACAATAGGAGGACAAATTTATCCATCAATTTGGATATGATATAATTGTTGAGTGAAAACGAATACCACACAAAATTATCACTTTGGCACATTTGAATCCTTGTTTTGATACTTTATACACATGCACGCATACAGGCCAGATAACCAACCAATCAGAGATGGCATAAATTAAAGGAGATCATTACAACAACAGCTTATATAAAGAGATTGATCAACAACACTCTTAAAAAATCGATTTTTTGAATTGGAGTTGAAGAAATAGTACATCAAATTAAATTCAGCACATAAAGCAAATATAAACTTAGAGTATAAATGTCAAAGTAAAAATGATATACTGGCAGTCAAAGCCACTGAAAAAGGTAATTTGTTATGGTTTTTATGATATGTAAGTCAGAGTCTTTAGTTGCATTAAATTTGAAGAAGTAAAAGCTATAATCACTGGCTCATTTTTATGTAATCCATTACAATTAACAAAAACATAAGTATAAAAAAATAAAAATCTTAGTAATTGACAACTACTGAGATAGAATCATAAGGTCGGGACTCATGTTGGTCAACACAGATCTTGTGCATTGAGGGTCTTTTCTCTGTAGCATATTACTTCATTTGTTGTCCCAGACCTTCAGTACACTATTGACCAGTGCTTTGCCAAAGTGTCCTCGTCGTCAGAGGGTTCTTATTTTTCCTCATTTATTTCCATGACTGAAGCATTTTTATCGTCTCAATTTCTTTTAATATTTTTAATTGAAAAATTCAATTTCTTAATTTTTAAATTCTTCAATAAAATTATAAAAATCTTTAATTCCCAAATTTTCAAATTTTGATTTTTTAATAACACATTTAATAGTAAATTATTTTTTACGGTTTTACTACTTCAAAAATTAATTGTGAAATCTAAATTAATTTTAAAAATTAAAATTCCTATTAAATTTATTAAAATTTCTATGTTTAAGTTTATAATTTTTCTCGATTTTAAAGTTTAAATTTTAATGATAATTTTTAAGTTAGTCATAAGTTTGAAAATCAATTTTTGGCTTAAGTTAAGAAAAAAGGGTCCTTTGATCTACTTTCGTTATAATGAAGTTTCGCGCATGAGATAATTTTATAACTTAATTTTATATACAACTGCTATGTTTGATTAATCCGTATAATTCAGTTAATATCTTATTCTTAAAGATGTCTTTTAAGGACAAAACATAGTTTTAAAACCAAGTTCCCATTCTAATCACAATATTTTAAATGAATATTTGAGTTTTTAAATTCAAATTTTTTAATTATAAATCGAATTAGTTAATTACAGATATGTTTAATAATATCATTGCTTATTTTTATAAAATAATTGCAAAATTTGAGAATATTTCTCAGTTTGATTCTAATGTTAAAAAAAGGGTCCTCGCTAATTTTCTATAAATTGCAATTCGATCTAATTTTTTCAAATGATCACATTTTAGGAGATTTTTAAGCTCCAGTGCATTTAGTATTTGATTTTAAACAACTAAAATTCTTCTAAAGTACTTAAATAAAAAATTGAAAATGTTTTTAAAAAATATAATTAAATAAACAATATAGAATTTTACAAAACACTCAACAAATTTAAATTTTCATTTTAGGACCCTTTTTTAAATTTTAGCCCAATTTTTAATTAATTTAGTAGATTTTAACAGATATTTAATTATTTTAAATTCCATCTGCTTTCATTGATTTTAGAATCAATAAACCAGTCAACATCAATAGTGGAAAACACTATTTGAAAATCACCATACAAACTTGAAATAAAAGGGAAAATTAACCAGTTTTACGTCTCGAAATTAATAATTTGAATTAAAAAACCCAGTTTAATATTTAAATTTAATTAATCAAAGCCAGCATGCTCATTCTGTCTTCTATGCAGTAGATAGTTTGAAATGATGTCATTTTTTTAAACTACTTTTTCAATACAATAATGATTCTTTGAAAAGCCGGTAAAAAGTTCCATCATGAATCAATAATTGAAAACTATTAAAATGATAACAAACAATTTGTAAACGAAAATCTTTTTCTAAGCTCATTTAAAAAAAGTTAATTTTTGATGGAACGGAAAATATAAATAAATAATATTACAATGTAATATCGTACCAATTATCATACCAATGCAACGTGAATGATAAATGTAATAGACTTGTCAAGTGACTGACGAATTGCGTTGAATTTCCTCACATATAAACCCCCAAAACAACACAATTGCCACAGAAAATTAATTCGCAAAATTGATAATGAAGAGAGAAAAAAAAGCGTCTTTCTCCTACAGTCAGCACTTTTCTTTCGTGTTGTTGTTCATTCACACTTTAACTATTCAAACATTTATAAAGCTACTGTTTGTTTATGGAATATTTTTCCAAGATTTGATGCAAGTAAGTGATGAAATTATTTTGTCAACACTGCTGATATTGTTTACAATTGACATGAAATATGAAATTTTTATCACCATTTTTTATCTCACAATACAAAATTCATTACATTTTATTTTTTTTCAAATTGAGAAAATCAATGTCAAACGGGCTGTATAGAAATATCGGAATGAAAGTCTTGTATTCTAGTGCCAAACTCAATCATGTTAATAATGGGAGATCGGATAAAATGATTTCATGTAGTGTATTTGAGAGTAATTTAATAAAACAAATTAATAATTGTGAATACTGAAACAATTATGAATAAATTCATCACTTGAGTAGCAACAATGAATCTCAATAATTAGGTACATGTTTTCAATTCGATAAATGGATTTTTAATTCCTAATACATGTTCTATTCTTTCCATTTAATATATTGGATTGAATAAATTTAGTACTAGATTTATAGACTAAGCTAATTTCATTGGTATACATAATATGTGTTGGTTTTTAGTTCCTTCTCTCCGCCATCCCCTTCATTTAACAGTGTCGAGTCTAATATTGTATTTAACAGTTGATTGCTTTCCACACAGAAAGTTTATGGTTTATGATTTTTTGTAATTCATGAAAGGTGTTTTAAATGATATTTGTTTTACTTTTAACCATGCAAGGGGGTTATTATGGGGAATAAAAAGAAAAAAAATTACAAAAAAGATCAATCATATGTCAAATAATCAAAGTGATAATGAAATTAAAATGAATGATGCAGCTAACAAAATTGAATTTTCGAACATTGAAGATAAAATTTTTCCTTATATAGCTCTTTTGATTTTCTGATTTTAAAATGGAAATAAGGCTTTAGATACATCTTGTAATGAAGAAATTACAAACATAAAGTTGCTACTTGAACTTGAAAGATTGGGAACATTGAAAGAAGGTAAATATTTTAACAGATTATCGAGTCATGGGTTACTCAGAGACGTCTCAGGTCAGACTGTGTATACATTGAGCGTTCAATTTAATATTTATCAACTTGTGAACCGCCTGGACAGTTATATGGACTTTTGTAGTAATTTTGTATGTTTGAGGAATATGCCAGGCTAAAAATTTAAAGTGGCCATATTTGTAGTCTTCAAACTGTGGTCCTGTATATTTTACTTTCAAACAATATCTAGAGTTACATTCATAGAAATATCTGGGTTCATAAGTTTTGATAAAAAATTTTAAAAAGGCAAATTTGCAGTGTCAATTTTTTATCTTAATGTCCTAAATACAGGAGATTAAATGAAAATTTAAAAATTGTTTTCAATCAAATTTATCAATAGATTGCAAATTGAAGTGTCATATTGTTTACATTATGATTTTGTTTTCAAAATCTTTGGATAAATAATTTTTCAAAAATAATTTTTAAAAATATATTAATGCATCCTGATCATGAATGAACTCGATTAATATGACATTGATATTAGCAGAGAAAAGTGATTTTAATCGAATATTGATATTAATATACTAATAAAAATCAATTAAAAACTGATAAAAGTGAGTTAGAAATTAAGTATAATCAATGAAATGTTTTGTATTTGCATTTGTAGTAATTTGTCAAAAGTAATTGTTAGTCCAAGTCGGACTGTAAAATCTTTCTT
>JBBMOY011167436.1:0-10116 GCA_037951405.1 Platydemus manokwari | reverse complement strand
AAAAAATTCAAAATGTTTTTAAAGAATATAATTAAATAAACTATATAGATTTTAGCAATACACTCAACAAATTTAAAATTTTATTTCAGACCTCTTTTTCTTAACTTTAGCCTAAAACGCATTTCTTCAAAAACCGTTTCGGTTTTCATTAGTTTACATCGTTATTAATTTTTAAGGAATTAAACCCGCTAAAAGAAGTTTTTAAATTTTTTTATAATTTATTGAGTGCCTTTCAAAGATCAACAATTTTTTATTTGTGTTCCAAACAAGAATCTTATTGATTTAAAATAAAATTTAAATAAACTAGAGCTTTGAAATCTGATAATGACTTAGTAGTTGAAAAATCGTCCGAAGTAGATCAAATCGCAATTTATAGAAAATTAACGGGCACTAATTTTAACGTTGAAAGCAAAATAAGAGAAATTTTGAATTTTTAAAATATAATGTAAAAACAAGTGATATTGGATTATTATTCGTGTCAGGACTTCACTCTCCTGATTAATAGTTAAAAAATTATATTAGAAAATCATTTAGAAGCGTTGCTATTGGTGTATGAACTAGGTTAAACCATTATGTTTTGTTCCTAATTGAGAATATTGATCTAAAATAAAAATGTTCGTTAAAACTAATTTCCACATGACATCTGATAAATCTATACACGAAATAACATTCTAAAATGACTCCGCGCGCGAAAATTCATAATAATGAAAGTAGGTCAAAGATCCTTTTTCTTAACTAAGCCCACTCATTATCGCATCAATTGGTTCATTATATTTATCTAATCATATGTATAACATGGTTAATATTTTTGAAGATGATTTAAATTGTATGAGCATGAATAATGTTGCTTAGATAGGGTCTAACTTCATGTGAAGTAAAATGTAAGATCTAAAATATTGAAAAAATTTCAGTTTCTTTGTTTTAAAGATGTTTTTGATATGAACAGCCAGTTCTTTTCATTATTTATCTTCGTGTTTAGTTTATTATTAATAAAACTAAACTGATTTGCAATTGGCAAAATATCATCTGAAAAATGTTTGTATTGCAAGTAGATAATTTGTTCTGATAAGTACGAGTGTTGGGATGAATATTTGATAGAGGAAAAGACTTTTACGAATTGTTATTTAGCAAGTTATATTTTTCGGTCTTAAACTTGGCATAGGTTAGCAGAGATAGGAAACGTATTTCCCACATCAAACACATAATTTTTCGGAATTTAAACTTGTTAATCAATATATAAACTCACCATTTTTGAAATCCCTCTGGAAAGAATATCATGATAGAAGAATATTTGAAAGATGATGGAGTGGATATCGATTGATAAACTTTCCATCAGCTTGTGGAATAAATTGAGACGAGAAAGACTACAAGCTGATGTGCTCTTTGATAATTTTGAAAAAACATTTCATTTTGAAAATTATACTTTATTATTATGATTAAATTATAATTTTCATTTAAAAAAATATCATTCAATTTTATTTATTATAATTTAAATATTTATTTTTAATTTTAATAAATTCCATTTTTTAAAATGTCGTCTGATAAATATATGCACAGATTTTCAAATTTTTTTAAATTAATTATAATAATTTGTTATAATGAATTCATTTTTATTTGTTTGTTTAACTCTATTAATCAATTTATATTGAAATAATTTATCAAATAATGGTAATCAATATTTTATTCATTTCATTCAATTTCAATTGATTCGATTTGTATTTGCAGTCTGAATTCGAAGATACTTTTGACAATGTCGATTCTGGAGCTTCTCTTACAATTCCCAATCAAATGAGTGCTTTCCGTAAAGGTCAATACATCATGATCAAAGATCGACCATGTAAAATCACCGATATGAGCACTTGTAAAACCGGTAAACACGGATCAGCTAAAGTCCATGTTGTCGCTACTGATATATTCACTGATAAAAGACTTGAAGATGTTTCTCCATCAACTGCTAATAGAGAAATGCCAATCGTTAAACGAATTGAATATCAATTGGTTGATATTTCATATGATGGATTTGTGAGTTTGATGTCAGAAAGAGGAGATATGAAAGAAGATGTTCAACTTCCTGGAGGAGATTTGGAAAACGATATAAGATTGAGATTCGATAAAGGAGATATGGTAATGATTACAGTGATGTCAGCTTGTAATGAAGAGAAAATCGTCAGTGTCAAAACCATCACTAACTAAATGAAATGAATTGTTTCAAATAAAATTTGGTTGCTGAATTATATCTTGTTTTAATTCATATCTTTTAAAATAATAATATTTATAAATTAGTTTTCTAAATATAAAGTCTGAATATTTTATAATTATCGATAGAGGTAATCACAATTTACTTTTATCATGTCTCGATTAAAATATTTTAGTTAAATAACAATTTTCTCTTTTCACAGTAATACATAGCTCGTTGTTAAAACTCTTTCTTTTATTCAAATACTGGGTTCTTATGTTCGATTTTGTTATCATCGGATGAAATATATTAGTAAATTCAACCCAATTCACTGTGATTTAAACATGTGAAGCAAAAATAAATATGCACAACCCATAATTATCTTATTTAATCCAGCAAACAATCCAAAATTATCACAATTAGTTACAAAAAGGTATTTAATGATTGGTCTCGTTAACAGTTGACCTTGAAATAAAAAATAAATTATATATATTCCGTGTTTTACCTATTATAAGAGGCCGCCTATATCATTTTCTGATGAAAAAAGTAGGGCTTATATTTAAAAAATTATAAATTGTCATAAAATATTTTTATTATAATATTGAAATGTTTAAAAAATACAGGCATTTTAATCAAACCCAGTTTAATCGTCCTTTTCTGTAACATATTCATAAAAAACAAGATTTTAAACACACTCAATTAATTCCCGTGATTTAAGTTTATCTTTGAGTAGTGGTCCGAATCTCTCATTTTTTGCTATGAAGCCTTTTTCAAATAAAGCCGACTAATAAAAAGCCGTGGCTTTGTTCCATTCAAACGAAGTGCAAGAATACAAGTAACCCTCTGGCTTTCATAACCTGTTGATGGAATATAGATTGATGATGCCTCACGAATGTGCAATTCTTTTCCCATATATACAGCTGTCTTATCCATTGCAATCATAAACGGCAAATGATATTTCTAAAAATCAATATTACCAACATATCTCTTATACATTATTGCTCTTGAAACAATTTCATTATCCTCTAATTTAAAAATAGAGGTTCTCTTTCCGAGTGATAATTCATTACGATTTAAAAATCCATCAAGCCAGTGCGTTGAGGCTTTAAAATCCAACATTTCATTTTTGGAAACCAAATCTACTACAAAGTTTTGAATGTCACATCTTCTAACGATTAATCCCCTTGGTCTCCGGTTAAAAATTCAATCAGTTATAGTATTTTCTAATTTATTTATTGATATCTAATTTTCAAAAACTTAATTTTATTTAAATGTTTTTGTAAAACATTTGTAGGGCTCTTTAACCAATTTGAACAATTTAATTTCCAATAATAATTGTAAATAGTATATTATTAATTACAAATTTAATTGATAATTACAAATTTAATTAAAAATTAATATTGCTATTAATGGGTGCTCACCGAAAGACAATGAAATTTATTTCTACTTTTTTGTAAACAATTTTCAACGATATATGAACATGCCTTTATATTTTCCATTTCACCAAACTGCCAGAATCAGTACACAATTATTTTTAATAGTTTTGATTGGTAATCAAATTCGCGAGTATCCTTAAATCATGATAATATATATATATATATATATTAATTGTACAATAGTAGTTACGGGTAGAGCAGAGCTAAGAAATCATTTTGAGCTATTCAATTTGAGACATTTCAAAAAGAAGTGATTAATAAAAAATAAATAATAATTTATTTAAAAATTGTTTATTTAATAATAAAGGAATATGAGTGTTACAAATAAATCGTTTTACACTGAATAATTTATTTAATACAATTACGATGTTGTATACATCATTTCATTATTGGTGGTGTAATAACATCTTAGGAGGTTTTTTGTATTGAAACAACTGACAATTGCGCAATCACTAATCAACATGCAATCAAACAACATACACACATCATACATACGACATTCACCTTTATATTTAGGAATCTCCCTTACATCCCCTCTCTTTTAAAATCATTCAAACACTCTATATTCTTTATTATCACTTTTCCAGTCTCATTCATCATCTTGTTACTTCTAACGTGAATTTTTTCTATTATTTGATATGGGCCTTCATATCTATCTTCCATTTTATTGGGGTTTTCTCTTTTTATTAATACCCATTGACCAATATTGTATTTTCTTTTCGTATTGTATTTTGTATTTTGTATTGTATATTGTATTTTCCCTTGGTTTTCTCATCATATCTACCCCTTAGTTGTTTTTCAATATTCCTTTTATTCTGTTTTCTCTGATTCTCTGATTGATGTACACTTATATCTTCCGTAATTTGTGTTTTTGCCATTCTTTATTAATAGGTCTACCAAAAACTATTTCGGCTGCTGAAAATTGCGTCGATTGTTGTATTGTTGAGTTCATCATAAATTCGATATCAGACAATAAGTCAATCCAATCTGTGAATTTCTTGTCTTGAGTACTTTTCGTAATTACGTCAAGTATTGTTCGAAATTGTCGCTCGATCAGACCATTAGTACTGTGATGATAAGGACTTGATTGTTTCAATACAATGAGAGAAGAATTGATTGCAACTTTCTTTCTTTTCTTTCCAGTATCTTTAAATATTTATCAAGGTTCATTTTAGGCTCGAAAGCTTTTCTAAGCCTCTCTTCGAAATTTCTTCCTTTGGTGGCTTCATATATTGACAGCAATTCTATCGTGATAAAAGCCTTCACCAGTGTTTCTTCGAATTATCTTGGCTGTTGAGTCAGCTCGATGAATCTCTTCAATTCTATAATGAATTTCTCCAAATAATATTTAGGGTTTAATTGCTCTGGAGGCTTGATACAATTCAAAAACAAATCAATTATCATCGCATAATATTTAATGAGAAGAGATTTATTTGTGATGAATTTCAAATATTAAAAATAACCAAATTCGACCAATCCAAGACATTACATTTAACTGATCCATAAAATTAATTCTTTAAAACTTGTAAGTGGATTTGAATTTTTGTTTTAGATTCTATTTTGTTATTTTATTTTGCCTTAGTGTGAAGTGCATAATATTAATAGTATTAATTTATTATGGTATGTTTATGATTTTAATAATTATCTCTTTAAATGGAAATGGAAAATACGAAAAATTATTGTAGAAAAAATAAAAAAATAAAATAAAATGGTTACAGTTCAAACGATTTTTATAATAAGACAGCATTTCATAACATTCATCCACTAACAAATCTGAACCTTGAAGAAATAATTCGAGTTCCAGAATATTAGAATCATTTCTCGTCGAAGGTAAATGTTTCTAGAGTGACTAAAATTTTGTCCCTTCCTAGTAAGTCATAGCACCATCTTTATAAATACTAATTAATTATTAATTAATTTATGGTCGCCTACATTTGGTATTTCGTGTCGATATTTTGCAGCAATCTATAATTATCCAAATTTTCGTTGGTAATAACTTCTTTGGATGATCATCAAAGCCAAACAAATGATCAATATGATAGAAGCCCTTCCAAAAATAAAACCAACAAGAGTTCTTTTATTGGCTTTGTTTTCTTATTCTTATTTGATTATTTTTATCTTATTTTTTCATAATCGTATTTCAATTCATTACTGGTCTTTTCTTGTGATTTATATTCTTTTTTCTCTTCTTTTTTAAAATTGTGAGTATTTTACTGGTTGTAATTTTTCTATCTTTTTGATTAATTCCTCCTCTCCTTCTTTTATTTCGCACGGGTTTTGACGTCTACCTCTTATTCCGTTGAAGTTATAATTATTATTTCTATTCGTGAAAATTCTTTTCTGATTCTGCCGGTGACCTCTACTATTGATTTGATTTTTATTTTCCGAACTGCAGTTATTATTAATCTTGTTCTCAAAATTGTTGTAGTTTTGTTGTTTATATTTCTCATTCCTATGCCTATCATCGTAATTTTTATTGTAGTTTTGTCTATTTCTATCGTAATTCCTATTTTCGTATATTCGATTTTGTTGTTTATTATTATTATCGTCTTTATTTAAATTGGTCTAACATTTTGTTTAACTCAGTCTATGTCACGTTCAACCCTTTTTTCTCATTTCTATTTACTGTTGTCATTTTTATTGGTTGTGAAAATTTTTCGTTTTTATTATCCTTAAATGCGACCACATTAATTGATGGATTTTTCATTGGTACTCTATCTTATGTCATGATTTTCTGAATAATTTACTCCACATATCGTTTCTATTCTTCTTGCCTTTTGTATTAATTCTGCTTTATATAATACTCATGGACTTCTTGTGTTATAACTAATTTTTCCTTAACTCGTTTACTTACTGCGCATAGGTTTAATATAATTGCATTTTAGATATAATTATAGGTATAATTATTTTAGGTATAGTTATAGATTTTGACTCTTTTCTGGCTCGGTTCAGCTATGTGCATCCGTTATTCTAACACACTCATTAAGGAAATCATCGAAAGTTTCGTGGTTTCCATTATACGTGTTTATGGATACATATATGTTCTTATTGTATTCAAAATTCATTGTTAACATTGTTGCCATCTCAGATACATCATTAAAACTTTTCCTATCCATAATTTATTAGTTTATTTACATATAATGTTCTTAAATTTAATTTTAAATTTTATAACTTTCATTTAAATTTTATCTACAATCAATTGTCAATTTTATAACTTTCAGTTAATTTTTATATACTATCAATTTTCAATTTAAACTTCTAATTCCTTAATCAAGCTTTAAATTAATTTCTAAATATTAAAATTTTAATTAACTTTTAATTTTAATTGTTTTACTATCCCTATTTCATTCACTTTTCCAGAAACTTTTCAAGAATTTAGGTATTTTCAAGGTTTTTTACTTATTACTTTTTAATTCTATTATTTGTGATCAATTTCGATCTTATACAAGCTTCAAGAGATTCTAACGATGTTAAATTGATGTTTTATTAAATACATTTTCTTATTGATCTTTAATTGTTCTATTATTCCTATTTCTATCTATGAATTATTTGTTTAATGCTTTTGGTTTTTAACATTCTTTAAAATGATTTTATTCCTCGCTCGCAGCACCAAATGTTACGTTCGATCTTTATGGATTTTAGTGCTTTATTATGCTTAATCCTATTTGATGTGCTTGATAACAGCTGGTAATTTATTTGATGACAGTAATGTTTCGCGATAGAATGTTGCATTTTTATATTTTATAAATTATTTTATTATTTAGTGAGTTTCGACAAATTTGTTCTAGGTTGGCTTTACTAATATTTGTTTACATATATGTAAGAGTAACTTGATTAGATAAAGAAACATATGATGTTTGTTTAAATAATTTATTGGCGTATTAGTGTAGTTTTTCAAATAAATATTATGCCTTAATGAGCTTATGAATTAACTGGTAACCATTCCATACAAATCAACGCATTAACAAGGAACTCGCGGCAGAAACGGTTATTAGAGAATTGGCCAAAACAGTTACAAGAAGCGCTCAATTTCAATATTCGAAAATTCTATGGAAGGAATTCAAACAAAGCAGCAAAGAGGATCTTAGATATAGAAGAGTGGCTTTTAATTAATAGTCTTAGCCTGATTAGCACATTCGACTTACAGCTTTCAGATGAGGCAGGCGATTCATAAAAGATTTTGCTTTAAAAGTGTCTTCACTATACGCCGCAACTGCAGGTGGAGATAAGGAATTACAATGGTCAGAATAGTGTCAATTAAGTTTTTTGAAGCTAAAGTCGGCACTCTGTGAAGCACCAATTTTGGATTACCTAAGAAAAAACGGGATATTTGTACTCGATGCGGTCGCAAGTTTTGGTGCAATCGGGAATGTTCTAAGCCAAGCTAATGAAAAAGGATCAGAAGCAGTTATAGCTTATTGTTCTCGATTGCTGACTAGTCACGAGAAAGGTTAACTATGTTACCAGGAAGGAACTGCTGGATATCCACGAGTATTTTATTTACTTAAGACAATACTTGTACGGGAAGAAATTCATCGCGAGGACCGATCGCAGAGTCTTGGTATCAGCGCATAATTTCAAACATGTACGGCGGTGTGGTGAAATAACTCTAACTAGCGCGAAATTCTGGAATAAACATTCACTTTCGAGAATAAAATATAACCTGAAGGTGATCGACAATACTATGATGCTGGAGAAAGAGAAAGGTTTAGCTGCTATAATACCGAAAGATTTTGCCGCTCAATTTGTCAAGACAATTCACGAGGAGCTCTGCCACTCAGGATCAAAGAAAACCTTCGGATTTTTGAATGACAGTCTTTATTGGCCAGACATGTTCAACATCATCAAAGAGATACTGAAAGAATGTATTATATGTGCCAAGAGAAAGATTGATCAATCAAAAACTAAGGAGTTTCTGCTCCCTTGGTTAGGCTCTGAGTTTCAAGAGTAAATCGTGGTGGACATTGCACAAATGGACACGATATATAGTATCAAGAAGTACCTAGTAGTCATTATCGACAGATTAAGCTAGCTAGTGAGCCTCACTGATACATCTAAGCAAGATGAAAAGACTATCTTCAGGTCATTTTAAACTCGTGGATTTATCGTTTAGGAATGATAATGGGAAACAATTTGGAAGCAAATTTATGAGAGAGGCGTGTTCAAAATCGGGTATCAAACAAGAATTCAGCTCACCATACCAGCATCAATCAAACCGGCTAGCTAGTCATCATGACGGTACGAGATATGATAACAGCTTTTTTACAAATTGGGGTGAATTGTTGCCAAGGATAGAGTTCTGCATCTACGCAACACATTAATCAACAACGAACTTCTCGCCTTTCGAGATAATCTACGGGCGCAAGATCAATGTTCATACAGATGTGAGCCACAAGAATCAAACTCGAGATGACATTGCAGCATCAGCTAGAGAAAATTCTAATTTGGTAGCCGAAAAAATATTTAACCAAGACAAGGGAAAAAGAACAAATCGAGCTTTTCAGGTGAGAAAGAAAGTGCTAGTTCGCGTAGATCCCCATAAGGGGAAGAAAAATGGATACCATTACGAAGGCCTCTATCGAATTACCGGATTCAACTCAGACAGACAAGTTAAGATTCAATTCCCACATACTCTGAAAACAGTACGATTTTAGTGGTTAAAATGGTTGAGCAAACCTTAAGAGGAGGCGAGTAAAGTAATAAAATAAAGAAACACGTGGTGTTTGTTTAAATAATTGATTGGCGTATTATTGTGGTTTTTCAAATAAATATTATGCCTCAATGTGCTTATGGCTTAACTGTAAGTAATTATTATTATAAATAACAATATTTTAAATTGGTTTGCACTAAAATGTTGCGAGTTGTCAAGATATAAAAAATAAATAAAAATTAAATCACATTTCATACGTATTGTCATACATTGCTAAAAATATTAACAAGAAATGTCCAATGTCATTTATCGCCTCTTCACACGAAAGTTATAGTGGTTGAGGCGAAATAAAATCCAATACAGGATATCTATTACTATCGGAAGGTAATCAGAACTTCAAACAATGATTAAACACAGACATTGTAAATAAGATTCGAATGTAAAAATGACAACAATCGTAGTAATAAAAAACCGAAATCACAAGATATAACAATTGTATACACATGAAACATAAAATACAGGTTTATAATGATCATTTTAATGTAATGCCATAAAATTAGGCCGAATCATTATCACTTGAATATATGTTCAAATATTGAAGTTTCGCAAATTTTCGTTTGTAATATCGTCTCTGGACGAATATCAAAACCAAACAAACGATCAACATGATAAACACTGTTCCTAAAATAGAACCAATAAGAGTTCTTTGATTCGATTCTTCCACCTCTTCAATGTTCCAGATTCCGAAATCGTTTTTTATTAAAAGCTTTCCTTCATTGTTTCTGAAAATTGTTACTCTCGTGCTATTTGGGTTGTAGTTGAGCTGAAGGGAAATTTCCGAAAATACAAATTAA
>JBBMOY011167325.1:0-10117 GCA_037951405.1 Platydemus manokwari | reverse complement strand
TTCTTTAAAATTTGCTTAGATTCATCTAAAATATGCGCCATTATATTTTAAGAAGGATATTTTATTAATTTTATGTGGTTTATGAATATTGGTTATATTAGAATTGAATGAAAACTTGAGTTATTATTATTATTATTATGAATTTTTAACATTAATCGTGAGTTGTAAGTTGCATTATTGACACTTTCAGACATAATATTTATTTAAAAAACTTCACTAATCTGTCAATTAACTATTTAAACAAATCAACGTGTTTCTTTATTTAATCAATGTCACTCGCGTCCTCTTAATGCTCACTACACCGTTTCAGCCACTCTAATCGTCTGGATTTTATCGCATGAGGCAATTGAATCAACCCTTGTTTGTATGACTTGAATCCGGTAATTCGGTAGGGAGTTTCGTACTGGTATCCATTCTTCATCCTCTTATGGGGGTCTACGAAAACTAGCACTTTCTCTCTCACCTGAAAAGCTCGATGTATTCTTCTTCTCTTGTCTCGGTTAGACATTATGTCGGCTGCCACCACAGAATTTTCTCTAGCCTCTGCTGCAGTATTATCTCGAGTCTTGGTCTTCTGACTAACATTTGTATGAACATTGATCTTCTGGCCGTAGATTATCTGGAAAGGCAAGAACTTCGTTGTTGATTGATGTGTTACGTTGATGCAGAACTCTATCCTTAGCAGCAACTCAGACCTATTTTTCTCGGGACTCTTACCCTTTAAAGTAGCTGTTATAGTATCTAGTACCGTCCTGATGACTCTTTCCCCCAGCCCGTCCGATTGATGCTGGTATGGTGAGCTGAATTCTTGCTTGATACCCAACTTTAAATAAGTCTCCCTCATAAATTTGCCTCCAAATTGTTTCCAGTTATAAGATAGAATGCTCTCTGGCTTTCAAAAACGATAAAACCACGAGTTCAAGATGACTTGGAAGATTGTCTTTTCGTCTTGCTAAGATGTAGCAGTGAGACTCACTAGCTTGCTGAATATGTCGATAATGACTACTAGATACTTCTTGTTAATATGCACCGTGTCCATTTGGACAATGTCCACCTCGATTTGCTCTTGAAACTCACAGCCTAACCAAGGGATCAGAAACTCCTTAGTTCTGGATTGATCAACCTTTCTCCTTGCCCATCTATTACATTTTTTAAGTATCTGTTTGATGGTCCTGAACACGTCTGGCCAAAAAACTGTCGTCCAAGTAGGCGAAAGTTTTCTTTGAGCCTAAGTGGCAGAGCTCCCCGTGAATTGGCTTGACAAATAAAGCGTATTCTGACAGCACCGCCATCCATGTTTGAATATGAGGGCTGATCGGTTTTCGTGTCGAGTTCAAGAATACCAGGGCTTTGTGATCACTCCTCGCGATGAATTTCTTCCTGTACAAGTATTGTCTAATGTAAATAACATACTCGTGAATAGCTATCAGTTTTTTCTTGGTAACGCAGTCCCCTTTCTCGTGACTAATCAGCAATCGAGACCCATAGTCTATAACTGTTTCTGTTCTTTCTTCAGTAACTTGGCTTAGATCAGACTCTATTGCACCAAAACCTGAGTCTGTATCGAGTACAAATATCCTATTTTATCGTGGGTAATCAAAAATTGGTGCTTCACAAAGTGCCAACTTTAGCTTCAAAAAACTTGTTTGACGCGATTCTAACCATTGTAATTCCTGATTCCACATACAGTTGCTGCGTATAGTGAATCCACTAATAAAGCGTGATCCTTGATGAATCGCCTGTAATAGTTTGTCAGCCCTCAAAATGATTGCAGTTTACTGGTATTGGGGTATCTCGTATCTGTTCGATTTTGTCGTAATTAGTCTGTATGGCCTTGGTACTGACCGTATGATCTAAAATTATTACTTCATCTTTGATAAGTGTACATTTCTCTGAATTCACTTTCAAACCCGACTCTTCAATTCGTCGAAATACGGCTTTTAGTAGATGCTTCTGCTGAGTTTTTCCGTATTTTAACACATCATCCAAATATACTACAACACCTTTAAAGATCAATCTATCTAACAGCTTGTACATTAGTTTTTGAAAGGTTGCTGGAGATACACTAAGTAATGATATCGATCTTCATCAGTATAGCATTAAAGTTTCGAATGATTTCTATATGACTAAATCTAATAAATTTCAAAATTTTATTAGTTAATTAATGTTATATTACAGTTTTTACCAATGCGATATTATAAGTAATTAAATATAGTATTCATGAATAATTATAATATTTAAGACAGTGTTAATGCTACTAATAGGTACTGCAACTCCTTAAAATATTATCATTACATTTATAAGAATTTGTCATTTAAATTTTCAATTTAAAATGCGTTTTTGTTTCCGCTAACATTAAATAATTTAAAACAAGTTAAATAAAATGATCATTTATTATTATTAAATATTCATAACGGTATATTAATTTGTTTACAATTAAATGAAGTATTTAACTTGTTTAAATAAATGACTTCAGAGCAATTATAGCTTAAATTATTTGAATGTCTTGTAATTTGATGTCCCAAAGATAGATTAAAAAATCAAGAAATTTATTTGAAAAAATTATTAATATAAATGGTCGAATCAACGTTCGAAGCATTATGTTCGAATAAATCCAAGGATTGGTTATTTTGGGTTTGCTTATCTTTTATTTTAAAAAAATTAAAGTAAAATCACAATTAATTAGTCTTCCAAACAAGTATGGGACACCGCATACCCAGAATTCACTCTTTGTTTTCAATATACTGTCTTAAATTGGATCCCACTTGCTTTTATTTTCATCTGTTCCATTATTTATATTCCAATTTTATGGAAATCCAAAACGATCAAATATACACAAAGAGGAACCTTTAATATTTGCAAATCAGTAATAAATTAAAATTACCAAAAAATTATGACGGATTTATCTATTAAGATATTAATAACGTTCATTGTTTTTATACAAATCCTTAATCTGTCTGAATCAATAACAGAAAATCGCAACAATGGAGATATTCCAATCGCATTATTTCTACAGCCGGTTTTATCAATTGTATTTTCGGTAAGTGAATAATTTTATTTTTAAATATTTTAGCACAATTTTTTAAATTTTTAATAATTGATGAAAAAAATAAAAATAGAGATTTTTGAAAAAATAATTAATATTCATTTCTTATTGGCCAAAAATAAAGAAAAAAGAATTCTAAAATAAAATAAACTCTTTAAGCCCAAAATAAATCACTCATACGGTTTATTTGGATGTCTTACATGGGTTATAAATATAACACTGTTCACCTTTCTAAGCGCTTCATCAATACAGAAAATCGAAGTGAGAACAATTAAAGAAATAATTATAGGATAAAATTAACATTTAACATAAGATGAAATATTTTATTGAATGTGGGTAAGACAAGGTGCATTTATACATTTTATTGTGTGTATTACAGCGATCTTCAAATATTTTGTGATCAACATGCCAATGCCAACCCAACAAAATGCTTCATCAATCCAGAAATCCAAGACATCACAACCAGATCAATAAAGGAATCAAATTAATTCATAATTAAATGAAAATTTAAAAATATAATTAATGATGTCATGAGATTTTATAAAATATACTAATTAATTATAAAATTAAACTTTAAACAAAATGCATGATAATGAGTGAGAGGACTGCTTTCTTAACACAAATATTTTTATTTATTGAAATATTAATAATTATTATAAATAATATTAGCACTATTTTATCAAGTATTGATGCGAAAGAAAATATTTTTTTACCTAATCCGAGTAATATAATACTAATAATAATTGTGAGGTACTAATATTTTATAAGATACGCATAGAAAACGGAATGCTAAGAACGACACTAAAAATGTCTTAAAATACAATTATTTAAACAATAACATATTTTATATAAAATCAAATTTTATCCAAAATTAAACCTTTAAAAATTTTAATTCAATTTGTAATTCTCACATTCCCCTTTCTTTAAAATCTTTGATTTTCTTTGCTTTCCTAATTGGCGGAACATAGAATATTACATATTTATCTAATTCTTCTATATTTTTATATCTTCTATAAAATCTTCTTTATAACTTCTCTACATCTTTATATCTTCTCTATATAATCTCAACGTCTTTATCCTTCTTTTCCCTAATTTTAAGAATCCAGATTCGTGGCCTACTAAACGAACTGAAAATAGCGACACTAAAAATGTCTTTAAATGCAAATATTTAAACAAATTAATATATTTTTTATAAAATCAAATTTAATTTTATACAAAACTAAGCCTTTAAAAATTTTAATTCAATTTCAAATTCTCACAATAATAATAATATTAGTTTATAAAGAATGTTTTGAGAAATAACAATTTAAAATATTTTATATTTTATTTATTTCTAATATTTATACAATTAAAATAGTTTCATAAAATCAGGAGATATAATTCCTCATTTTATTATCTGGGATATATACTTTTGCATTAAACGCTGAAAATTACAGCGAGTATTGTGTGCTTTATTCTTTTTAAATTACAATTTAATGAAATTGAAATTGTCTAACCGATTCTATCAACTAGATTTAATGACATTTCTGATTTTTTTTAACTTAATTCAGAATTAATTTTAATATTATATCGATTTGTTAACACGAAAGATAAAATTCCGTCTTAAATAAACTTCAATTTAACTGAAATATTGACGATAACAATAAAATAATTCATGAAATTGGATCTGAAACCCATAATAAAATATTTATTATTTTCAATATTTTATAGTTTTGATGGATATAAAAAATGATGAGCAGCGTATTAATATGTATAAATAATATTTAAAACATCATTTACCGTGTTATTTTTTCATTTTTTACTATATCAGTGGCCTTCAAAATTTTACAGTACATGATTCACTTGTGTATTTCTCTGATTATTTACCAATCGATAGATTTTCTCGATGCACTTGAAACTAGTCATTCATAACGAAACATAAAATATATTAAAGATACACGAAAAGGTGATTTGTCAGCGTTTGTTATTATATTTGAGGTAGTGAATATTTTTCTATGAATTCCGATTAATATTAACAGAATAAATACCTTAGAATTCATTTCATCGATGACAATGAAAACATTCTAATAATATAAGTCAGAAGTAATATTAAAAATTTCAAGTAATAATAAATAATATTTGGTTTCATTTTACGAGTGACTTTTTGATATAAAATAAAAATAAACCAAAAAACAGAATATTAATATATTTATCGTTACATCCATTTTCAAACAAATTTTTAAATTTAAAACATCGTTTTTAAAATTTCGAAATCAGAATTTATGCAATCAGATTTGTCTACATTTTTTAATAAGAGTTTAACAGTGAAGTTTAGCAAGATGCTTAGCTTTTATGAAAATTAATATGGTCTATTTATTTTTAAAATAATTTTTAAATAATTTTGATAGTATGTAAATTTTAATTAATTATAGCATTTTTAAAAGATCATTTTGTTTGTTTTCAAATTAACCTCACATCTTCCCTTTTTTAAAATTCTTGATCTTTTCCATATTTCTTGTTAATACTGTTCCTTTTGCATTTTGTAGCTGGTAGCTTCTTTCCAGATTTTTATTCCTATTTTCTTTCTTTATTAATGCCCTACTTCCTTCCTTGAATTTGCGTTTAATTGTTGTTCATCTATCATGATCTTTTCCATCTCTTTGTCTATTTGCTTGTCACTGTTTTCTGTCTATCTTTTTTCTAGAAAGACTTCTGTTGGACAGGCCTTGATGGTTTTTGCATTGTCGAATTCAACATATATTCGATCTTTGGTAATCTTCCTGCCCAATTTGTATTTTGTCTCTCCCTTATCGTTGCGTATATGTGATTCCTAATCGTTCGAAATTGTCGTTTAATGATTCAGTTATCGTTGTGATGATAGTGACTCGAGAAGATCAACTCCGTTCCCATTTTGAAAGTCATATCCCTTATTCACCATTATTAGAAATATTTCCCATCATCTCTATGTGTATTTCTTTAGGTGTACCATATTTTAAAACCATTGATTTTGAATCACACTTTGTTTCTCGTTTTTTATAATAATGAGTTTCGGTATTATGAATCTATTGAACTGGTATATATTTTACTCTTCTTTTCGTTTCCTCCTATGATCCGTATATGTATGCAGTGATTTTGGTTCTGCCTTCACACTAGCTTATGTCTTCTTTTATTTTCTTTCCCAAGTCTTTCATATCGAAATTATTTCTAAAAATATTGTGTGATCTTCTCCTTTCCTGCATGACACAGTGATCTGTGAGTATATTCTACCATTTCTCTTATCTTTTCTACTGATACTCATATTTCGTTTTCTCTAGTTTTTATTATATCCCCTTTGAGTATGAGGTAACTTCGCATTCGACCTATTGCTCCTTTTATCATTTCTATATCGTCGTTATTTATTTGTCATTCTTTTGATGATGTATATTATTTTTAAAAAATATTGTCTGCAGAATATTTAATTAAATTATTATTTCAGCTTTTCCTGATTTATATTAATCGATTGACATTTTTCAAAGGTGTCCACTCATCGGGAGTTCTGTTTATCTATTGGTTCCTACAATTAATCACCAGTACCATATTAATGTATTCCCGATCTCGAAGATACAATGTTGAATTATATTATTGATTTGTTTAATTGTTTTACTGGTTTTTCCCTTTTTCAGATCGATCAAGGAAACAATTTGCGATTTGTTACATCCCTCATTGAATTCATATTAGTGTTGATCATTTTTATTGCTAATTGTTTTGCAGATATTGTAGTATCGAAACATGTTTATATTGGGAATAAGAATTCATATTTAACTGAGAATGATGAAAACAGACCTCTGTTAAATAACCACACCATTGAGATGCCAAAATCGAAATATCCAGTATAGTTTGATTGGAAATTTTTTAACTTTATATTTTCTATCAGATAAGTCCTGAAATTAAAGCTTCATTTCTATCTAAGGTAACATTCTCATGGGTTTTCTTGTGAGTGTCTTAATGGTGGACTTAATATGAATGAAAATATTTATTTTATCTGTTAGATTTATTATAAGAGGATTTCGCAGACCAATTGAAGCAAAAAATTTGTATCAGATAAGCCATAATGTTTCAACTAGTAAGATAGTACCGATAATGGATAAAGAATGGGAACGTGAAATAAAGAGAACTGGCACAATATATTAGTAATTTATGTTTTCTTTTGGATTGATCATGTAAAATAATTTATCAAGTAAATCCAAAAATCAGTCAAATAAAGGTTATCAACGACTTGAAAATGACGATATTGGTAATAATTCAGAAGAAAGTAGTGCTAATGACAATAAAATGAAACCATCATTTTTACGGGCGTTATTTTTTACTATGGGTTACAATTTTGTTTTAACAGGTCTTATTAAAATCGTCTATGATCAGTTAAATTTTCTCCAGGCAGCAATTTTGAAGTTTGATTTTCTCAATCAACATAAGATATTGATGTTATTTCATTCAGTCTCTTTATTGTATTTATTGATAGTAAAAGCGAATATACATGGCAAGGATTCTTCTATATGATTTGCATTTTTATTGTTTCTTTGAGCCGAAATTTTCTTAATCAACAATTCATGTACAACTCTTCAATAACGGGTTTGAAAGCCAAAACAGTTATTATGTCACTCGTTTATAAGAAGGTATTACAATATTCAGATTTAATATCATGTTTTCATTGATACTAAACTAATATTAACGTTGAGATCATTAATTACACAAATATAGAACCCTGAAATAGCCAGAACCCAGAAATTAGCATAACAAAAAAGTAAAAGTTGACACAGAATCAAATGGGTTCAGCATCTGAAAGAGTGAAAATACTACGGAAACGTTATCGAACATGACATTTTTTATTCATCCCATCCTTTTTGCATAATGGGTATCGTCATCATAATCATATCATGTTTGCTCGTTAGTATATGATACATGTAGGTGATCGATTGTATCGTATATACCTCTACTATATTCCATGGTCCACAGCCACCGTTTGATTTGCTTGAGTAATGATAATTCGATTAGAAGCATTTGGTATACCAAAAGATTTTTCAGATATTTTCTTATCATCACATCGAATTGTAGTGATATAGTATTTTGCATGCAGAAGTCTCCTTAATTTCATATCGGTTTCACCTCCTTTTTCCTCATTGGCTCTAACGAGTACGTCTGCTAATGATTTCCCGATTTCAAATATGTCTATTTGGCGGTTATATGGTATGCACACTTGATTTTCCATTCATGTTCGAACATCGCATTATTTGCTTTTTTCTTTATTATCTCTATTTTTATTCTCGGGAAATGAAAGTTGTAGCTGATGTTCAACATATATTGAAAAATCAGTAGCCTGCCTTCCATAGTCTAATCTTAGTAGGACTTATTCCTTTGAGTCCTTCCTCTATATCATTTGCTTTGTCAATAAAATGAACGAGTACTAGAAAACTTTGACATTGAAATTCTTTTTAACATAAGCCCATCATATATATTTCTGCTAAGAAGATATGGTCATCCTGTAGTATTTATGTAGTATTTTTTCTTGATTTGCAAAGCTTTGTTGATTTCGTCTTTCATTTTTTCTTTTTCTAATTCAAGATTTTTCATGAACCGGGAAGGTAGGTCCTATTATTTGAAGGCCCTTATTATTATAGGTCCTATAGTGGAACTTGCAATAGAACTTATCTAATAATTTTGAATTATTTATCATCCATGACGATAGAGGAGATCTAGCTGTATTGTTTTGTTTGGTCCAAAGTTTTCATTGTCTAAATGAAATACATTGTAAGAGCTTAGATTACCCAATGTAACTCTTTTATCATTATCCAATGTATTTGTTGGCCAAACGATATCTTTCATGGTTTACATAACTTTATCTTTAACCATATCATCTATTCCGTAAGCAGGAAGGTTATTTTTGAGTTTCATTATAGCATAGTTATTATTTAATGCTGTTATATTATTAGAATTACAGTTAGTATCCTTAGCACTTGTTTGCTCCATTCTCCTCCCCTTTGCTCTTTTCCAATGATTTTTCTGAATTTATCTAAACTTGCTTTAAGATGTAGTTTCACTTTTAGCGATCTGACGTCAATATACAGAAACCATGATTTGTTAAACTTGATTGTAGCAGAAATAAGGGTTCTCTGTTTTTCTTTAAAACTCATATCATTATTTTCTTCTATTTTTCTTGTAAGATCTGTAGGTGATACGTTTATATGGGTTTTTGTATTTTTTGATTTAGACCGAGATATGTAACCTCACATGCGAGATCGCCTTCCTGAGTTTTATCGTGTCTTCCTGTTTATCATTTGGAAACTTTCATCTTCGAGTTTAATGAAATTTGGTTTCTTATTTAAATTCAAGTTGCGCAAGCTATTTCTTAAACTCCTTTGCTATTACCAACTCTCCAGTTCACAGATTCCACAACACCGTAATCCGATAAGTATTTATCCAATACTATGTCCAATAGCTTTATTTGTTTGTAACCATTCTGCCTACCATGCCTTGCAGTTTCGGCTTAACTGTAGTGAGGTGGTTATCCCTGAACTTGGACATTCTAAGTCTCGTCAAAGTTTTAAAAGGACTCGTCGACAGTGTCTTACCATTTGGGTTATCTCAATTACCGAATTTGTTTAGGCTTTACCGCCAGGTCAGGGGTTTTTGAATATTTCTAGGCGGATTTTCTCCTGTAACATGATTAGACCCATAATTCTTGTAAGAATACCCGTCAAAACCATCTCTTTTGTTACAGGACAAAAGATTTTCTAAAGTATTAACCAAGTGTAAAAGCATGATAGAAGAGTTCGATTGAATTTTTAGCGTCAGTGTTATTATTATTAATATCAATATTGGAAACATAATTATACTACAAAATAGATAAATCTATATATAATAATTATTATTTTATTATACAATATTATTTTCATCATTTTTTTCTAAAATCATAACATATTAATTTAAAAATTCTAGAATTTTCATTCTAGTTATCATTTATTAAGGATAGTATTGAAGCACTTAATAAAACTATTTATTTGAGGCTCTCAAATTATCCCTTGCTAGTCGTAAAGAGAGAACTATTGGAGAAATCGT
>JBBMOY011167214.1:0-10118 GCA_037951405.1 Platydemus manokwari | reverse complement strand
TTTGAATGAATGGCTAGAATTGTTCTAGAATTGTACATAAAAATACAATAAATAAAATTATTTCATACATAAAATATTTTCACCGATAATAATTAAGTTATCACTATTAACGTGCAGCATTACTACTTGTTAACTTATACAATGATAAAAATTCAATTATATTAAATAAAATATAATTATATCAATTTTTCACATCATTTCCTATATTTACATAGTTGAAAATAGTTATTTTCAATGTTAACTTCTAATTTCCAATGCATTTATAAAATCTAAAGTCAGGAGTCTCCCCAAAAACATATAAATCGAACTATTATGCCATAGTAGCGACACCTACAACTCTTATGAGTTACTACTTTTATTCTAGATATCTGTCTGGGTCGATACTTAATTTCACTACGAGTTAATATTTTTAATATTTTCAACATCTCAATTAATTTGTTAATTGTACAGTAATCTAAAATAAAACAAGGTTTTGGAAATTGAAATAAGCTTTTTCTATTAAATAAAATTAGTTATTATTTTATGCTTACCTCGAAAATGCATGCAATTTTTCCACTTTACAGATAAGTTGTATCTTATTAAACTATTTACATTTTTAAACATAACAAATGCTATTTTAATACACTTTTTGAAAATAAATATTATTCTTGATTTCATTGGTGATCTTTGTAAATTAATTTTTTACTTAACGAAGAATTAGAAATTTAAAATTTTTATAAATTATTTGTTTGATTATGTCAATTTATATTATTGTAATTAAGTAATTACAAATAATATTGAAATGACAACTACTGAGCTGCATATAATATGTGAAGATAATGATATCCCAAAATATACCGAGTCATTTGAAAAAAATATTAATGATAGTGATTCAACTGAAGAAGAAAGACCTAGTGTCAGATGGGCTCCTTTAGGTGCAACTGCTAGTCCGGAGCCTGATTTTCGAGAATATAAAAGTTTTCAAATAAATCAGTGTAACAAAAACCAAGATGCCATTATTCAAAAATTAGAAGAAGAACAAGAACAACTTCATTCTTCTTTATTATTATTAACAAGTCATTTTGCTCAAATTCAATTGAGATTGAAACAAGTAGTTGATGATAAATCATCTAATGTTGAAGAAAAACTTAAAGAATTAGAAGAATTTGCGTTCAAAGGAGTTCCAGATATATTGTCTATTAAAAATAATAATTCTGTAAACAAATATTTTGTCATTCTTATATTATTTTCCTTTATCACAGAAAGAAAAAGTTAAATTTGAGAATGACAAACAAATGCAGATAATTGAAGACTTAAAACAAAAACTGGAGGAATTAGAATCATATGCATACCAAGTAATTTTTAAGATTAATTCTTTAAATTTAAACTTTGTGAGCGTTAATTATCCCATTACATATTTTTTATTATTAGCTTTTAAAATTTTTAATATTTTCTTGTTGTACATATGCATAATATTATTCAATAATTTGTAACAATTTTTCAACCTCAAAAAATATCTTTTTTTAATGCGAAAATTTAAATTTGAAATCATTTTTCAGTCTGGTGAAGTCAAGGAACCTCCAACCAGTAAAGTTTTGGCAAAACAAAGATTTATAATTCAACAATTACATTCTCAGTTGGATATTAATTTGGAAAATCTGATAACTTTAAGTGATAATGATTTAAAGAAAGCAGTAGATAATGCAATTAATGAAGTACAAGCTATATGGATTATTTGTTCTCATTCTCATAATATTAGATCATAAACCCGGTTAAAGTTCGAGAAAAATTGGTGGATCAATTAAAAACTCAGATCCTTGATTTGGAGAGATTTATTGAATATTTACAAGGTTTTTAAAATTAATTTTAACCTTTTCTTTAGTAAGGTGACCATTTGTCTAAGTGTTTTTGAAATAATTGCTTATTTTGTTTACTATTTTATATAAATCATTACTAATAAAAGAAAATGCAAATATTAAAATACAAATTGATAAATTTTTTATTCAATGTCATTCAAAATGATCACAACGAAAATCAATATGCTTATTAATATGATTAGATAAATATAACAATATATCAAATATGTTGTACTTGTATTCATTATTATGCAGATAAAAGTTCAATCTGTATTGATTATTAGTCTACATTAATTTTATAAAGCTCAGGATTCGCCATGTGTATGAGTATTCTCATAACCTAGAATCATTTTGATTCGTCAATATTTATCGATAACAAATCAATCTAACTAGATTCACTTACGCTTGATATTTGTGCTATATTATATGATAATTGACAATCGTTTTTGGAAAAGATTTGTCAATAAAATTATTAAGAATTTGGTCACCTTATATTTGGTTTGAAAATTGCAATTTATTGATTATACTTTTTCATTATCATTAAAATTATTAAGATGATAATTGGTCACATGAACGAGAAATATCTCATGTTAAGGTATTGTATTATTGAGGTGTTGGAATAATTTTTATTTTTTGACAAATAATTAAGTTTTTTTTATAGCAGAATAAAATTATTTATAATTTATTGTCATTAAATGATAATCATTTTATTAAATATAGATGACCATTTTATTTGCAAAGATTCCAATAAATCTTTCAATCAGGTAAAGCTAACCCATTGCTGTGATAATAAAACTTATCTTAGCTGTTGTTTTTTTCTGTCTCGCTTTAGAGTTTATTGCAGTGCTTTTTTATACAGATATTCATTAGTTTTTTTTCAAATGACATTTGTGTTGTTGATATTCTAAAGGTTAAACTGCAAAAGTTGAAAGGAATTTTGATGATAATCCATAAATTGGTTTCCATTTAGAATTTAAATGAACGTAAAAACGAGTCTTCGAAAAGCTCATTCAATTCACATAGATCAAAGGTACACTAGCTACTTGAATTTATTTCATTTTGTTTTAATTCTATTTTGATATATGTTTCTTTATATGGATATTTATACAGAAATCTCAGGAAAATGCAAGTTATCTAATTCGAAAGGCATTAACACTTCTTCAGTTAATAGCAGCTTCACAATTTGGTTGTCATATTCACAACAAAAAACCTTCTGTGATCAATGCTTCAACTTCAAACTCAGGTAATAATATAATGATAATATAATTATATATTGATGTTTCATTTGTTAAAATTGTCATTGGAAGGGGTATAGTAATAATACATAACGAGAGAACAGAATTATTATTTATGTGGATTACAATATACTTTTAACGGATTCTTATAAAATAACTACCATAAAATGTACAGATGTTAACACTGGAGGCCATAAAATAAACATTTAGATGTAATTTTCTTAAAATAAAATCACATGTGAAAATTATCTTGACTAAATAATGGTTGATGATTGGATAAAATCACAAGCGGTTGTGTCACAAATCGGCAACTATTAGTGAATGATTGGTATATCGCGATCGAATCGATTAGTTAATATAAAGTTAACTCTCAAGAAAACAATTCTCCAAATTATGAAAACTTTGTGTTTGGAAATATTTTCCACGAAATCCGACCTTATAAAGAAACTATAACAGTTGAAATTTCTTACGTATCGTATTATTGTATCGCAACGTGATAATTATTGTAAAAACGGAATTTATTCCGTTTATTTTCGAATAATGTTATTTAATAAAGCAGTGGTTCCCAATCACTGTGGCGCGAAATGATTACTGGTGTGCCGCGATGTAAGTAATTAGTAAGCATTATTATGCTTTATATCTCGTTTGCAGATTTTTCTTATTTAATATTTAGGTGTTGTAATTTAAGATTTTAGCGGGACAAATAAAAAACATGATTAAAAATAATATTTATTTTTTGTGATAGGTGTGCCGTGAAAATATAAAGAGCTCAATAGTGTGCCGCAATGTAAAAAAATTTGAGAACCACTGTAATAAAGTCTATTATAAATTCATTACCTTTAGTATAGCAATCCAGTTTAATTTCAAATAAGATTACAATTTTGAATAAACAAGAAAAATTAACAGTGTTATATTGTTAAATGATTTCATTGGGTCAACTATCTTTTAATCCTTTCTTTTGTTTATTATTTTAGAAGTTAAGACCCATTCTATGCACTGGGGTGATATAAGAGCTCAACTGGAAGTCGTAATAGAAAGAATCATTGAATTATCTGATCGTTTGAACTATCAAATTAAAGATTCCAATCATTCGAGTTCAGAAGATTTAGCGTTTCTGGACCCTGAATATGATTCAGATAACGAACGAGTATAATTTATTGCAATTTTAAAAACTCGAAATTTGACGAATATTTTAGTACGATAATTACGAATTGAAAAAGCAATTGTTGTATATAATAAGAAAAGAATTTTGTACTAAATTAATGCATCTGATGCAACATGGTATGAGGGTTAGAAGTCATGGAAGTTCTCTTATATCGATTTCTTGCTTCTCGGGAAGACAATTACCGGAGAGAAAAATGTCCACTAGCATAAGTCATCCTTGGGATATAATACTTTATTTTTACGAAACTAAGGTATTATGATATTGATAAAATGTTATTTCTTATGTTTTAATTAGAAAGGAAAGGAAATAATCAATTCACCAGTGTGTAAATTATCAGACAGCTTTGATTTGGATAATATTGGGGGTCACTCTGTTACTAGTAAACAAGTTATTGCAGATATTATTATAATTGAATATCATTAATAAATATATTCAGCAATTATTAAAAGCTATAGGAATTGTGATTGATACACATTCAGCGTACAAAAGAAGTAAAGATGTTCATTTCAAGGCATTCGTATGCTTAGCATTAAAGTAATTTTTATAAAATATATTTATATATTTATGCAATTTATAATTATTTTTGAATTTAGTGACAAGAAATTAGTTGATTGGTTAAAAATAATTCTCAAAAATAAGGTAATAACGAACTCATTCTATGAATCGTGGAGTTACACAATTAAAATGGGTATTATTACTGATTAATTTAATTGAAATTTACATGACCTTTTTCATATCTAGGATTCGACGATACATTACACTCACTTAAAAGACTTTCAAAAATTAATTTTGACCTCCCATTTGACATTTCTATTCGCCAATTGTCAAAAATAAAAGATGCTTTTTAATTTGAGTAATTAAAAATTGTGCTTTGGTTAACCTACGTAATTGTAAATGTGATTATATATCCTATAACTGCTATATTTATGGTGTCAGCACTTGTAAGATGTAATATATTTATGACTTATTCTTTTATTCGTATTTGTTGTGTACATTTATAAAAAACTTAATGAAATTGTTACAAAAATATATTTTTGAAATTAACAAAGTTCAACGATTGACCGATACATCTTTATTTTTATCTTCAAGAGGATTCGTTTGTATATTTATACATGCTTCTGGAACTTTGTCTATGACTTTCGAATTAATACTGAAATTATTGTCATGATAACTTAGATTTGAATTATCTGTTGACGAAAAAGTGTTATTCACAGCGAAAATATTTTGTTCAGAAATCTAGAAATTAAAGATAAATTAAATTCCTACATCTAACCAAAGGTTACCTGTTCATTTATTTTAATTTCCTCTCCAATATTATGATCATACAATATTTGATCTTTCCTCAAGTTACCTATTTCTTCTACATTTGGGTATTGTTGAGTTACTACCATCATTGAAGGATCAAAAAAATTTGGTATATTTGGCACCATATAATTCATAACATTTTTGTCTTTCAAAAAGTTATGATCGCTTCTAACATTATGATAAGGGAACTGATAGTAATGATACTTTGATGGATACATTTGTTGAGACATATTAGAATCAGGTGTTTTAAAATCTGCTATACGCTCTTGAATATTAGGTACACTTGACACGGGATTCATTTTACAATGGATATCATTGTCGGTGATTTGTTCAGTACCGTGGTAATGAAGATGTTGATACATATTTCTATCCAAATAATCGACTCTGTCGTTAGGATAACAAGCCTGTGACAATTCATTATAACCTCTACCCACATCTCCTATATTTGCTATTTCTTTCATGCCTTTCAATCGCATGTTATTATCTAAAGAAACGAAATCTTTATTTGGAGGAAGATTCGTATTGTAAATAATATTTTCATTTATAGGAGTTTTTATGTGTACCATTTGATTACGCATCGCGTTATCCATAATAAAATTATTGGAATTTTGATACTCTATGTCTTCTGGATTAATATAAACATTATTCTGCACATATAACCTAGGATCGTTGTTCAAAAGCATTTGATTTGGATTTATATATAGCTGATTATACGAATTTGGATACATTTTGTTATTCATTTTATGCGAATTTAATATATCTTGCTCGGAATTAGAAATTAATTTGTTTGCGTTGTTGGTAACCACGTTCTGTTCTATTTCAGGTTGAAAAATCATCTGCTGATTTGATAACAATGAAATTAATTCACTTTGTTGCCTTTGTAACTTTTCTATTTCAGTCTTTTGCATCAAAACTTGTTCAATAATTTTGTTTTTATCTATTTGGTCAATTATTTGTGGTTTTTTGTTGTTTTCTTGACTCACTTTAGTTTCTAATAATATTTTTGACGTTAATTCGGTAAAATAATTTAGATCTTTCGTCGATAATTCTTCTATTTTTTCCTGTAATAAAGTCAAAATGTGGATAGCTTTATCCATAGATAAATCAGATTTATCTAGCTCTCGAACAAAAATATTTGCATTGGAGTCTAATTTTGGTGAAATAATTGTAGTTTTCTTAATATTTTGAACTGAACCATTATTGTTGATAACAACTGCACTTCCACAACAAACAGGGTAAATTCTTATAACATGTTTATCTTCTTCCATTCTTTTGGTAAGTAAAATAGTACTTTCCTGGTCAAACAGAGAATCAATATTGACATGATTTTCGATATTTTGAGTTTCTATGATAGGCTTGCTTTCACTTTGCATTAAAACAGAATCCATGAATTGGTCGTCACTTAACGTAACATCCTGATTTGAGATATTCTTTCTAATATTTGCTAAATTATTTTTAATAATTATTCACATAAAATATGTTATTTATAAATTATATTATTATTAAATATATATGTTGAGGAAATATTATCGTTAGTGCACAGCAGTGCATGAACTTCCAAAAACAGAAAAATAAAACTAAAATATTAACAATATATGAAGTTAATAAAATAGTTTCGAATTCAGAAAGAATACAAATATTCCAAATTTTACATCCGATATTACGAAAATTATTGAGAAATATAATGTAAGAAAAAGAATATTATAAGTCAAGATTCTAAAATTATATATACATAAATTTCTACGAATCTTTAAGGTCAATTTCAGAGAAGTAATATATGTTGGTTATATTTTGCTAGATGCATTTCATTGGCAGTCTTTACACATCAAATAGCATATGTATTTTATGGAATAAAGGGATTGACACTTCATGCGAATCGATATGTGGGTGTTTAAAATAAAGTTTATGGAAGAATTAATTTGAAACAATTGAAACCGTATTATTTCAATACAAACCATAGACTTCTTTATTTCTGAGTTAATGACACTCTATGTTAATTACTGCCGTTCAAAATTCAAAAAGAGTGATAAAATGATAAAACTTTGAGAAAAAAATAATATAAATTATGAAAAATAAAACTTTATTTATGATTAATATGAAGTTAAAAAAGGAAGTGTAAATGATAGCAAATTAAAAATATTGTATAGTGAATGAAACTTCACGAAAATTCTAAGTAGGCCAATGATAACTTTCAACAACACGGAAGATGGATAATAAAGATCTTGTGAAATTATTGTAAAATCCATGTTAAAAATTTATATTAAAAAATAGCGATTAAAAATCTATTAAAAGAATTATAGTCGGTAAATGGTTTCGAAATGAACAAGATTTGAGGGGATATACAAATGAATGTGTGACAGAGTGATTGAATCAGTGTTATCGTGTAATTTATATTAAGTTTATCAAGGCACAGATTATATTTTTATAATACACTTTTGTAACGTAATAGCAAGATTAATAATTTGATGAAATACTCTAAAATCATATACCAGAAAAGCCGTTATAAGTGATGATCACATGATGTTAATGGTATGATTGTGTAAGAATCATTTGTGTGTATCTTTAATGATGGAGTCATCAGTACTAGATATATTACACCTATCTTTCAATGAGTTTTTTGAATAACCAGTCTGGTAAGCTATCTACACCAAATGTGGATACACTTTTAATATACCCATTTCTATTATTTAACAAGAACAATGAAAATAATATCGACTCTAAATTTCACAAAAATGTTTGATATTATTTATAATTATTTAATCATTTTAAAACTGCATCAATCTCATATTAATCAAAGTGGAAATAATTGTTGAATGCAACTCAAGCGTGAACTACATAGTTCTTAGAGCAATATCACTATGCTCGATTTTGTACTACAGATTAAGCTTTCGATTTATTAGATCGGAATTAAAATGAAATACATGTGGTTATTTCAATAAGTCAGAATTTATGTTTAAAATATTTAAGTTTCTTTGAATACTTGACTACCTTACGCTCTATTAAATATGAATTGATTGATTTAGATAATATTATTATTGTAAAAAATCTTGATATTTGATAAACTAATATTATATTGCATTTACCAAATTTTCTAAAACCATCGGAGAAAATAACTATTCACAATATGTTTATATTTCAGACCATCGAGAAAAAGATTATTTTAAAGGCGTCATAAAATAAAAACATTTATGAACCAGTGAACTAGAATATTCTGCAGACTAGGTTATTCATGATTTTAAATTATGGTTGATCAGTAGGAGTACACACAAAGTCGAAAATATATACTTCAGAAAGTATTGGACTTTTAAAACAAATAGCAAGCTATATATACTAAAGTTTAATTAAAAATGATATGATAGAAATATCAAAGTAAAGATAGTTTAAATAAAATTAGACATTGTAATTTAAAATATCAATAATACCTAAAAATGAAAAACTTAGCATAATAAATTATAATAAAAATATTTTTTAAATTTGAAAATTACTTTTCCGATTAATTCTTTCCAAAATTGCTTCTGAACAAAATACGTTCTCTTTCCTAGGATAAAATATAAAATTTTGGTTAATTGAAATGCTTCTTTTATCAATTTGAATCAATTTCAATATGCATAACAGTGTTTCTTGTAAAGCTGAATGAACATCATTATCCATTTTACCTGCTAGCACTTCAGAAGTCTTTAACTAAATAATTTACAAAATTTAAGGAACAATTTTTATTAAATAATCTAATATTTTTTTTATAAATTAAAAACTTTTAGGCAATTTTAAATTCATGAGTCATGTGTACACTTCTCAAAAATTATTAAAATTCTAAAAAAATTGCAGAAAAAAATTTAAAAATTATCGAATATTCTAGACAGAATTGATCAAATTACTAAAAATTTATTCCTTAAGTTCTTTAGGATTTTATTTCATTTTACAATAGAATTATATAATTCTGCTGGTTTTCTATTTTGTTTATTTTCATACATAATTTTTAATTCATTTTGTCGCACATGGATTATAATGTGATTAACTTAATGACAAGATTGTGACAAGTAATCACATAAAGTTAAAACTAAAATTATTAACCCATTTTAGGAAATTAAGTATTTGTAAAAAAACCAAATACAAATATTATTGAAAACATTCATGACAAAACATTAACAATTCAATAACATTTGGAAAATAAATATTACCTCAAAGCTATCAATATTTGAATTATTTTCATTAACTAAGCATTTGAAGCATAGTATCCATTTTCCACTCTCAGATTTTGAAAAATCTGGAATTTCGACATTAAAAGTTACACAGATAAGATTCGTATGAGCATTGGATTCAATATTTTGAACTTTAACATTATAAAATCCATTCTTTTGAATATGCTAATAAAAATTACATTTTTTATTAAAATAATAATTCTTACTATTACATCTTTTTGTATTTCTGTTTCTTAAACAAGACAAATATTTAAATGTCACACTTAAAAAAAATATTACCACAATGATCTTTATCTCTATTCATTGTGATATTTAAGGGATTTATATCTCTTCCAGTATCACGAATGTCCATCATAGTAATCTAAAAAGTAAACATGTA
>JBBMOY011167103.1:0-10118 GCA_037951405.1 Platydemus manokwari | reverse complement strand
AACAGTCAAAATCAGATGTACAAACAGATAAAATAGAGAATGCATTGCTGGCGAGATGGTTATAACAGTCAAAGCTATACCAGTCAAAATTATGCCACAAAACAAAAAAGAACTTTTTATTGACAAGATGGCTATAACAGTCAAAATCATGTCTAAAAACAGAACAAACAGAGAATGTGTTGACAAGATGGCTATAACGGTCAAAATCATGGGTATAAACAGATTAAACAGCTGTAAACCTGTAGCTTCAAGACTGTCAATGAATCTAAAGTTGTGCCTTTCAACAACATTCACAAAGGCAGAATAAACATTACAAACAAGAACAGTACCTTCTCCATCTTACTTTCATTGACAGGCTTTGCTGCAGGGTCATATGCATATCTGCTAGATTTGTATGCTCTTGTCTCCTTGTCCCACAATCTCTCAAACTCTGGCTTTGCAAGATCCACCTCAATTTCTTCTGACTGGACAAAAAGTCAGAATAAAGAAAATCATGGATGTGCTGCATAGCGTTGTGCAGAGGTGTGGCTGAAATATTTAGCGCCTGGGGACTAGCTATTAAATTTATGCCCCCTTTTTTTGTTGAAGTTAATTTCATGGCATTCTCAATTTGAAGCCCTCTAAATCCTCCTCAATTTGCCGCCCAAGGACATATGTACCCTCCTGTCCTTCTCCTACTATGCGTCTGGTACTGTGGCTGGGGTGATAATGTGAAATTAAGTATTATCCGATATTTGCTATTCTTGTCATTAATATTGTTACAACTAAGCCGTTTAACACTGAATAATTTATTTAATACAATTACGATATATACATCATTTTATTATTGGTGACGTAATAAAGTCCTGGGGAGGTTTATTGGATTGTAATAACTGCCAATTAATAAGCAATCAAACAACATACACGCATTATATACACGACATTTACCTTTCCATTTACGAATCTCCCTTACATCATTGTCTTGAATACTTGTCGTTATTGCGCCACATATTGTTCGAAATTGTCCCTCGATCAGATAATCGTTATTGTGATGATAAGGACTTGATTGTTTCAATACAATGTGATACTTTGTGAAGAGTTCAGAAATAACTTTGGTTTCTTCCTCTATCTGTATATAACGTTAAAGTGGTGCCTAATTTTAGAATCTATTTATTTCGTAGCATCTCTGCTGTTTTTTCTCATCTTGGTGGGCTATCGCTGTCAATGAAATGTATTTGCTGAAATAATCTATAAATGCCAAAATGTTTTGTTTCCATGATCTTGTTCTATTTAATGTTCCGCAGAAATCGACATACACATATTTAAATATTTCATTAGAATCTTGGTTTATAACATTTTCTTTTGTTTCGCTAGTCCACGTTTTCTTCCTTTGACATTTTTCACATTTTTTTATTACGCTTCTAACAGTTGCTTCATTTGCTTGTATTGAAAGATAATTACGTAAAAATTCCCACACCTTTTAGTATTTACACGGCACAGATCTTTATGTAATTCAAATATTGTTTCTTTTATTTTTATCCTTTCGATTTCATCATTTTCAGTATTTTCTTGGTTAGCTAATAATCTGGTTTTGTTCTTAAGTGTTTTCGCATCCTCATGAATCGCCTGGTACTGACTGCCATAATTACAAGACTTTTGAGACATTGCATCAGCGTTACTATGAAGTTCAACCTATCTATATTCTAGCTTCATATCTAGACTACTTAAAAAATTTATCCAATTCTGGAATTGTGCAGAAAAAAGCTTCTTTGCCTGTATCATAAACGTTATGGCCTTGTAATCAGTTCTCAGAATAAATCTCTTTCCGTAAAGATAATATTTGAAGTGCTGTGAAAAATAAAAGTTGGCTACCAGTTCTTTGTGCGTAATGCAATAGCCTAGCTCGTGTTTATTCATAGATTTCGAGCTATATGATATCACCTTTTCTTTTTCATTTTCGTCTATTTGAGAAAGAACTGCGATTTACGACTGCTTCTTTCCAGTTCATAGGTCCCAGCACTTGAGTCATCAGATTTTGGTAAGTCGCTGGGGCTCCTGCAATACCAAATGACATTCAATTGAAACAGAATTGACCATTCTTCGTTGAGAATGCCGTCTTTAATTGCGAGTCTTCCTTAAGTTCTACTTGATAATAAGCATTGCCCAAGTCAATGGTGCTGACAATTTTGGCACCATTTAAAATATCCATCATTTCTTCTAAATTCAGAATTGGAAACAAAGGTCGTTTGATTATCGTGTTCAAGGCTAAAAAATCTAAGCATATTCTTATATCAGCTTTATTCTTTTTGGCAACACACACTAATTTGGTGCTCCATGGTGATTCGCACTTTCGAATTATTCCGGCACTTTCCATTTCTCTAATCATTTCGTTGATCTTGATTTTTAAATGTATAGACTGTCAACGAGGATTAATGGTTATTGGTACACCATTATTAACAATTCGATCCTTGAGAAGATCTGTCTTACCTATGTCCCACTTATTTTTCATGAAAATATCTTTATATTTTTCCAAAAGTTTATATATTTTCATGTCTAATACATTAACATACTCGGAACCTGTTCGATTGTCCCCAACATAGGATTACATAATGCTCAGAGATCAACAAAGTCTTACTATAAGTGATTCTTCATTCAGAATAAGCGCCATAGTGGAATTAAAGAAAATCAAAAAACATCGAAATTACTGAGACAAATAAACTGGAATAATCAAATAAGCCTATTAGTTTAATGAAATCAGAAGTAATTTTTATTGGACCCATAACTATTTCTGAATTCAGATTTATTCATAACGCAAGGACAAACTGCCTTCTTACTTTGTATAAAACGTACATGGGAGTAATGGCATGCAGAAAATGCTTATATGAAGTGGAATCACAAATACTTGTTTTTACATGAGGCAAAAAAACCACTCTTTTATACTCTATCGGTATGATAGAATTATAGATATATTGGCCAAAGAAATAGTTAACAATACGAATTACAGAGACTTTGTAGAGAAAGAATACCAATTCACAGAATCCAAATTAAGGGTTGATCTTCAAATAATAACTAAAAATTCACAATCGTCCTAATCTACGTAAAATGGATCACGGACGAAAGTGTTTTAATGGTCGAAACAGCTCAAACGAAAATAATAAAATTCTCAGACCTCCAAAATGCGGCCAAACAAAGCGATCCGAGTTGACTGCGGAACTGTTCACTTTTGTTATAGGGGTTCATGGAACTTGTAAGTACAGACCAACGATGAAGTCCTAAAAAAACTACAAATTGATAGACAAATGATAAACAATACATGATTGCTGGCATAAAGTCGAATATAAATACGAGATATTTTCAATGGAGGTTCCACAATGGAAATGGTACAGTAACAAAGACAATTTAAAAATAGGCAAAGAGGATATCCTGGACAACAACATCTGGAAGGCGTTAACAGAATTTATTGAAACGTTAAATTGATTGTATGATTGAAATAGTGGACTGTGATTCATGGAAAGATTGAAAGAAACAAAAATATACATCCCATATTTAATTGTGTGAGTATCTTGATTATTAATGTCTATGAATTAATATTTGCAGTATATTTTACAAATCAAAACAATATAAACTCCATTATAAAATATAAATTTCTTTTTAACAACAACTAATTACAAGACCACAGATGAGAAATCTTCAAATAAATCTACCAAAAAGTAATAAATAAAAATGTGTAGCACAAATTGTAAATAGGTCAGAAGGTAGAACTTTTTACTAAAAAAGTTCCTAAAATTCCAAAGGATTCAAAATAGATTCGATTTTTTCTTTATACAATCAATATTTAATTATCGGAAAACAATAACGTCATTGTATTCAATTTTTGGTAAATATATCTCATTTCATTGACATTACCGAATTTTATCTGTCTAGCAATATAACTAAGTTTATCATTTATAATTCGTCTTGTAATACGTAATCTATATTCATAGTATATTTTTATATTAACAGTTTTTCTTACCAATAATAAACAGGCAACACTAAAAAATAAAACTCCGAATAATATTAAAAATAAATAGATTGATGGAATTGATGAAAATGGTTCATCAAGAAAGAATATGTTTGCCGTAAAATAAACAACTGATTCTGATAAAAAAATCATATTTTCTACTGGTTCGGTAAAATAATTTAAGCACGTCTTTTCTTCTTTCGTTATAATAACTATCTTTTTAGTACCTGAAATTAATACATCGTTATTCATTTAAATTATCAACAAGAAATTTAATGTTATAAATACTTAATGATAAATTTTAAGCAACAATTAAAAATCTTATTATTGATGAAATCGAAATTTATTGAAATTGTTCGTTTATTCAAAATTAAAAATTTTAAAAAATTTTCAATAAAAAATTTTGAAATTGTGGCACAACATTGGATTCGAATGTAGACATATTTTTAATTGTCACAAGTTAAATTTAATTATTTCATGATTTTTTAATCAATCTGGGTTTGAATTTAATTATTTCTAAATTTATAAATGAAAATGAATGAACTCAAAACTATTCAATTTAATTCACAGCACCACGTGGCCGAATAGGGCTAGTATTATTTTAGTGAACTCATTATCTTAACGACAATTAATAAAATAATGAGCTTATAGCATAAAATTTAACTGAAGTTTTGCTAGTCAAGAATTCAAAACGATTCATTATATATTTTAAATTTTAGATTTATTATATTGAAGTTTAGTGAAAACTTTGAATAAATAAGACATTTTAGAAACAATTATTAGGTAATTTGTGTAATAATAACTACCTCCAATAAAGTAAATATCTTTGGATTTAATGTACTATTTGATACTATTAGAGAACCGTTCTCTTAGATTTCTACTAATTATGAATATTAAAAATGTAATTATAAATCAAAGTTAAACGTTAAAACGAAATTATTAATCATTGCACCCTACATTACACTAATAGAATAAAATCAATTCACAATTCACAATGGCATCTGCACCTAAAAGCTAAAACAGAAACGGAAACAACGATCATAAAATATTGATCAAGAGAATTATCACTCAAAAGAATTAAGGTAAATGGAAGATTGACGATTGCTCACGAGATACAAATCCTTTTATAGACGATGTCATCATTACAATATTTGAAGAAAATTCAAATCACGTTAGCCACAATACCATTGACATTCACTCTGTCACCGATGCGCCAAATTGTGGTTTCTATTCTAAAAATCTAATGAGTCATATAGATTTCACAATATTCCGGTTATTGATAGCTTTAACCATTACAAGTATTAATGAATTTCATTTGGCCTTTCAAAGCAAACACCGGTGACCAGCATACTTCGATTAAACGCGTAAGATTTTGAAGATATTGCGGGGTCTTGATTTCACGCTTTACATTAGGAATTTCTTTTTAATCGTGCTGCAAAGGCCATTGTGTTAGTAGATGTGCATGTATCAGTCTCGAATTTTCCTAATTGTTCCGAGGCTGTTTGAGCATTCTATTATTATATTATCTTAATTTTGTTTCTGGAAGTCAAAGCTTAAATAAAAGTGTTGGTACAATATCTGTTCATTGCATATGTTATGTTCATCGTTTTTTAAATTCTATATGTTCATACTTCATTCACACTTGTGTAGTGATTGAATTTTAGCTCCAGTGCTGTACAGTATGTGAAAACGTTATCGACATAATATTACGTTATTTCCACTCATACCATCTAGTCAGCGAAAATTATTTATACCGAGATTCGTTGATAAAATTTCTGTTTGGATCACATTAGAAATGTTTTCAAAGTAGAAGAATCTATCTGTAATATTTTCTAATTGCATTGACTGCATTAATTTGAAAATAAAATGTTATTTGAATTTCTTATCTAACGATCTTACCGATGGAATAGTTTAAAATTAATCTTTGGTCCCAAATATGTTACTGGCAATTGTGGAGTTTATTTATAAGGTTGTACCACTTCATCAATTTATTAACATTAGATTCGTCTGCTATGTTATATGGATTTTGATGAACATATTTTTGTTTACGAAAAGCCCACACAACCCATTTTAGATTATATCAATTTTGATGTCGCTAGTAAATAGAACTATAAAGTCTTTTATTTCATTTGTTCAGTTGGGTTTAATGAGGAGTGTTCAAACCAACTTTTCCATTAATATTTATGTTAATCAATAAAGACACTACAATATAGAAAACTTCGATAGAAAACCATCTTCAGAAAATAGAAAAAAAAATCAACGAGCTAAAATCTATGTTGGTTTGCTTGCTCGTCATTGCTCACAGGATGGTCATAAGTAACCTTTTCGTTACCAAATCTTTAATTTCAGATGTTTATTCGCCTTAAACAATGTAGTGCGTGTGGTAGCACTAGAAGGAAATCTTTTAAAGCAGAACTTTATTTTCAAAAGACAGAAAGACTGCAACAAGCTTATTCATAATACCTAATTGGCTCTTTAGCTACACCACCACTCCTGCCATCATATCGTCCATATCACTAAGAAAGCCATGCAAATGCATTTATAAAACAAATTCATGATTTTTTTAAATCAATTAATTTTTTAACTATCTAATTCTTACATTTCAAAAAAGAACAATAAATCTCATCAAATTATAATTAAATAACGAATAAAACATTAATTACTGTTGCTAATATTGACTCTTATTTTTAAGTATAGATATTCTCGAACAAACCCTTTCATTATGGTTAAGTTAGAGTTTATAGTAAAGTTATTAGAATACAATATGTATGGAAATTTAACATAATTTACTGATGAGTATAAAATTGAAGATTCCTTCATTGATGTGAATAAGTGAATTTCTCCTAAATCAAATGGAAATCCGTCATGACCAAACCGAATAATAGCACCAGGTATTGGAAAAAAGATCTGGACACATATAGTTGTTGGTGTTTCTAAATTTATACTAAATATTTTACTCCAATTTTAGATAATTTCATACATATCTTAAAAAATTTACAATTCCAATTGCATGAATGAAAAATAATTTTCATTTGTTAATTGAAAAGATATTTTATTATTTTTGTCATTTTTTATTTATTTGATACAAATCAAAATTATGTTTACAATAATGGTAAAACTCTTTAAAAATCTGACCAAACATGCAAATGAGCAGTCGAGCTTGCATACCAAACAGCCTATCATGCATTAAGCAATTAAATTAACATACAATCAATTAAAATGATAAAAAAATCGAAGACAAATCAATGAAATGTTATATAGAAATTAATTTCAGAATTCTCGATTCTTGTTGTGATTTTAAAATTTTAAAAAATTTCAATACGTAGATAAAATCAAGTTTGACTGCAAAAAAATTATTTGACAAAAATTATTGATATGAATATATATGTTTTAGTGACTTGTAATCATGGACTGCTACGTAACAAGATAATATTAAGGTAGTGAAGAAAAATTATGAAGTTAAAATTTATTTTACCAATAAATGTATTTATTTTCAATGTAATTATTTTCGAATTTTATAAATATAAATATTTTAAAAGTAGATAGTAATATTATAATATATTCTCCAATATTATTATAATAAAAAAAACAACCAAAATTTTCACCGGAACAATGGAAATAACCCTTAAAGGGTTGATACGCAGAGGTTCAATAAGGAAATATACCAATAACTCCACAGATTTACAATGTATATCAATCCGTATTTAGAAATCAATAATCGACTGGCACACATCAACACAAGGCAACAAATACCTATAACAGCACGAGAAATCTAAGAGAAATTGCTAACATATCGATTTATGAACGAATTCATCAAATGAAAAACGAAGCTCTGGGACACGCAATAAGCCTAAAAACGGGCTTGAATTTCACGAGCAATGGCCAGTCTTTTTTGGTCAGGATCCTTCATCCTTCTCTGTGACTTTTGTGTGATTTTTCTGACACCTAGTCTTCTTGATTGTCTTCTGTTCTGTATTCAGCTTTCGGGTGCTGATCCCGTCTTGGGTGATAATTTATTATTGTGCTGTAGTACTATTTTTATTGTATCTGTTGACGAATCGAGCCTGTAATCCCATGGACTTTAAATTATAATTTTCAGATTTCATTGTTAGTTAATGATCTAATATATCCAAGAAATTGGAAGATAAACGATAAACAATAAATTAAATTCCATGATTGATTTCAAGTCAGTCCAGATGTAATGACAATCTCTTTTAACCTAACCTATACCTGAAATGTACGCCAAAATGTACATATTTCGAATTTATCTTTAAATCCATTATGACGACATAAATGATTAATTCCAAAACTTTAATGCCATACAAAATAAACTTCTGACTGAAACAACAAACACGTACATAGAACTTATCACCAATCACTGTCAGATTCAGATAAATTAATGATTTATCGTTTTACATAGCAAAAAGGAATTTGTTTAAATTTGTAAAATATCAAATATTCCCTTTGATTTTGTTAACGAAAGGCAAATTTAGAAATGAATTAAACGTATTTGTTTCTGTAGGCTCCGCTTCATTTGATGGAATTTTAATTATGAGGCATTCGTTTTCGGTGATGTGTTTTTATAATCAATTTTTTGAATGTTTTAATTAAAAAATTTAAATTGTGTTGTAGGAATAGTATTTTAAAAAAGCATTTTTACTTAAACGGGTCAAGAATTACAATAAAATAATAGATGATTGGTTTATATGGTTTTATCGACTTATCAAACTTTTCCAATGTAACACATCCGACGATATTTGTGGACATTTCTACTGACCGCAAGTAAAAAAGGAACTAGAATCTATCAACTCTGATAAATCGCATATCGGTGGGTTCAAATAGCTGGTCACTTCATTCACTTTCATAATTATTTCTGTCTACACAATTAACACTCAAGTTTCGACTCACAATATCACTCATAACAGTTCAAGAGAACATAGCTAAAGCAAAAGTTTGTTACGAACTGAATTTTTCTTATTTTTTTTTACAAAACATAGTCTATATTTTAAAAATTTTTAGACATTAAAATATACATTTTATTTTCCAGCAAAATACTTCTCTTCGTTATGTGAAAAATAATTCTTACGGAGGTATTTGTGATCTTTAAAATGATATTTGTTAGCTTCTCTTTTTGTCGATAAAAAATATTGTCAAAAAATTTGCAGATATAATGCCATTTTTTTATTTTATTATTTTTCTGGAACTGTAGTGGATTTAAATGTTGGAAAAAGAAATTTTCTTTAAAAATTTCATCAGCATCTTTTCTAAGATTAATGAGTCTGTTAAAGAAAGTTTATAAATCATTTTTTCTATTTTATCAAATTATGATGAAGAAAAATCTTTCCGATCACCAGAAATCAACGTAAATTCATGGAGTACTAGTTATTGATAAAATTGGAATTCATGGGATGTAATTATGTTGCTAATTGTTTCTAAATTATCTTCTAATAATTATTATTCTTGAGGGCATTAAAAGTCAGATCGTCATTAAATAATATAGAATAACTTTTATAGAATTTCGTGCTCTGGCAAATTGAACTAGATTTGAGATAAAGAATCTTAGATAAGGTTAATTATCTAAGATTAAAATTATGATACAGATTATAATATTATCTCAAATAATTTAAGCTTAAAATATTTTTGCGGTAAATAAATGAAGCAAATAAATAACAAAATAAAAAAATGTAAAATTTTATATTAAATAATAATCAAAAGTCATTGGTCAAGTTTAAAATATTCTCATTAAAATGTGAAATTCCAAAACCCTAACTAATTTGTTTAAACGCCTCGAAATTTGCATAAATTTTCGCTATTTATTTAAGTTCTTAAAATGTCTATATTTCGAAATTAGCTTTAAAAGCAACTAACCATCTCCAACGTAGAAATTTAAAATTTGATCTTATATTGTACTTTTATTTTAAAAGTTTATCGAAACATATTGCACATCATAATAGTAAAAAGACAACTCGTTTCCATAAATATTTATTATCTTTCAAAAATTACGCCGTTTGTTTTTTCTAATATTTAAACAAATCTCATTTTTTATCTAACTTCCCCCTCCTGTTGTTTTTGAGATCCTTTTTAGCCACTCAATTCTTCGAGGTTTTGGCTGTCCCTGGAAATCAAGAAGAACTTGATG
>JBBMOY011166992.1:0-10118 GCA_037951405.1 Platydemus manokwari | reverse complement strand
GGGTTGATTTGAATTTAAATCAGATCAATCTTAAGAACTCACTGGTGTTGGGAATACGAACATATAAGTACCAAAACTCAACAGTTTGCTGCAATACTGGATGTGGACGGTTCTGGTTTCATTTCGGTATTTATACTTCGCTGTGCCGACCCCAACACTTCTATTTTTAGCAACATCTCGCTGTTGGCGATAATTTGCATTTTTATATCTTTATTATTGACATTCCATTGTATTTTTATGTATACGTTTTATTATCTATTTCGTTGCACTTTATTATAAATATATAATGAGCTTTTTATTAATATATTTTATTGCTTATTTATTGTATATCTAATTAAGTCCCTTATAATTCTTTATAAATGTTATGTTCATTTTTCGTTATAGTTTTATTGTTGTCTTTTTTGCTGTTTCGTTATTCTATTTTATCATAATCTGCCAAATCCTCTCTCGCTCCGCTTCCTGACATTATAACATTATAACACTTAAATAAAAAAATGTTTACACATAATACATAATAATTGTTGTAACACACCAAGATAATAAATAATGTAAAACAAAGATTGTCAAGCTGTCACAATATGAGGATAATAACACAAAGATTATCAATTGTCAAATAATGTATTTTTTTCGCAAATGTCGTCAGCAACAGATCTGGACTGGCTAAATTGAGGGTTTAGCTGAATTGTCTGCTCCATAGTCAAAGATATTATGTATATCTATGTTATGTACATGGCTGTATGCAGTGTAATCGAGGGTAGCTTGGGTTTATTGAGAATTTATATGGTAATTTGTCAGTACTGCGCTGGTGTAGTTAGTTGGGTGGGGATCCCATTATAAGTTATATTTTTTTTAAATAATTGATTGGCAGATTAGTTTTGTTTTTTAAATAAATATTATATTTGCGAATGTTAATGATGTAACCGGCGACCATTCCATATAAATCAGTGCAATTACAAGGAATCAGCAGGAGAAACAACTACCGAAACAAGCAAGGAAGCCCTTAATTTCGATTTAGGAAAATTCGATGGAAGAAATTCAAATGAGGCTGCAAAATTAATACGAGTTACGGAGGAGCGCCCATTAATTAATAATCTCAGCCTTATTAGCGCATTCAATTTACTACTTTCAGACGAGGCAGGTATTCTGTGTTAAAATATCAAATCGGAAGATACCACAAAAGAATTAGCTAAATCGTTGTTTGAAAATACATTCACAATCAAATGGATATAAAAAATGGATATAAAATAACGGATATGCAAATATTCTACAATCAGAAAGCGAGAGGTTTGCCACCTACGAGATAATGGTTCACAGATTGGTTGAGGCGGTGATGAATTCCAGTTTGAAGCAAGATGCAACAGCTAAAGATATCATCAGCAAGAGAGCACGATCGAATGGGTTAAGAGATCCTCTTGGCCTAAAGCCAGACATAAATATAATGGAAGTTAGGATTGTTGCAAAGGTCTTCAAGAATCGGGAATAAATTTTCAACGATATTTCCGGGCAGTCAGTACAATTTGTAGAGACAGCTATGTTCAAGCCTTAAAAATTGGAAGAAACAACCAGTGGGGTTAAATCAACAGATAAGAAGAAAATTCGAAATGGAACCAAATGTAAAGAGATGTTTAAGAAGGACTATGTCAGTGTGTGGAGTAACGTGCTGATCAATGGATCTGAATAAGAGATGTTGTGGGATTCAAGGGTACAGTGATGAGCGAGAGCTATTGGAAGAAAGTGGGAAGCCAAAAATTGTAGGATAGCTTCATTACGCTTAATAGATTGTTTTCAATGGAGGCCGATTGCCCTCTGGGTTATATAGGAGTGATGGCCAAGTGAAAAGGAAAGAAAAATAAACTCAGGGTTGTGTTTGCAAAATAATTTGTCCCGACTTCATCGGAGGTGTCTACATGATAAATGCATTCCGGATTCAACTGAATGAGGTAGCCGCAATCAATTCATCACTATGTAATGACAAATACACAGTTGAGAAAAGATCAAAGAACGCACAGGAAACGATCAAGACTAGGAAAAGGGTAAAATTGGAAGACTCATCAAGGAATACGGAAAAATATTCATAGCTTCGAAATTAGATCTAGGCAGAACCAACTTAGATGTTCTCGAGATTATTACTACCTGAAATCCTATTTTGCAGAATCTCAGGAGCCAGCGTATGCACTTAGAAGCAAAATTTGAAGATATGATAAAAAATTGCTAGAAATAAGAGTAATAAGACCATGCAAGAGTGGTTGGAATTCACCCTTGGTCATCGTAGGAGAAAAGGACGGATCCATTTGGATGTGAGTGCATTATCAAGTACTCAATGGAATGACAGAGAAATTTAGTTTCCCTATGTATGATATCCATAAACTTCTAGACCGTTTGGCAAACGCTAAATATTTCTCCTCGATAGATTTGGAGAGTCTTATTACCAAGTCGAACTAAGTCCGAGGTCCCAAGATTGCACAGCTTTTAGCACAAGAACCGACCAATACTGTTTCAATAGATTTTAGTTTGGATTATCTACAGCACTAGCAACTTTACAAAAGCTAATGCATAAGCTATTGAATGAATTGATCTTTAAGAGCGTTTTGGGATATTTTGATGATGTGCTGGTATAAGGGAAAATTCACCAAGAGCATGACGATCTACTGGAAGCCGTATTTCGACCAATTAAAGAGTCTGGTCTGAAAGTGAATCCTAAGAAATGTACACTAATCAAAGATAAAGTGAGATTTTTGTGCCACACGATCAGTGCCAAAGGATACAGACTAATTACGACAAAATCGAACAGATTCCGGATGCCCAAGTACGTCATTGTACGACTAAAGTGCGATCATTTTTAGGCCTGACAAACTATAACAAGCGATTCCTCAAAGATTATGCTCTAATAGCGGCTCCACTATAGGCCGCAATCGCGGATGGATATTAAGGAATTACAATGGTTAGAAACGTGTCAAACAAGTTTTTTGAAGCTAAAGTCGACACTCTGTGAAGCACCAATTTTGGATTACCCAAGAGAAAACAGGATATTTTTACTATATACGGATGCTAATTTTGGTGCAATAGTGGCTGTTCTAAGCCAGGTTACTGAAGAAGGAACAGAAATAGCTATAGCTCACAGGTCTCGATTACTGTCAAGAAGGATACTGCTTGCTATCCAAGAGTATGTTATTTACTTTAAACAATACCTGTAAGGGAAGAAATTCATCGCGAGGTCTGATCACAAAGCCCTTGTATTATTGAACTTGACACGAAAACTGATCGGCCCTCAATTTCAAACATGGATGGCGTCGCTGTCAGAATACGATATCGATTTAAGATACAGAAAATAAGAAACAGATTGTCTAGCATCAACGAGACACTATGTTCTCAGTGAAAGATGAGACATGATGGAGCAAAAACAGAAAAGCACGACATAGAGATGCAGAAATAGTGGAGACGCTCAGATTTCTAAATGGTGAAACAACTCTAACTAGCACGGAGTTCTGGGATAAACATTCACTTTCGAGAATTAAAGATAAGCTGAAGATGGCCGCAAGAGAAAGAGGAGGGTTTGGCTTTTAGATCACCGAAAATTTTTGCCGCTCAATTTGTCAAGATAATTCACTAGGAACCCTGTCACATAGGCTCAAAGAAAACCTTCGCATATTCGAACGACAGTTTTTATTAGCGCGTCATGTTAAACATCATCAAAGAGATACTGAAAGAATATATTATCTGGGTAAAAAGAAAGGTTGATCAATCAAGAACTAAGGAATTTTTAATAAATCAAAAACCATCTCTTGATTTTATAAAAATTCATTGTTAGCTTAAATATCACGCCCATATAAAAATTAGAAACTGATTTTACAAATACAATGTACAGTGAATCCTATGACGAGTAACTTAACAAATTCAAAATAAAGAGGGAGTTTATAAACCACATACTCTTAGAGCAAAACCTTTTACAGGGAGATATTTTAAACAAAGCTTGATGATAGGGTATTACAGGAATTATAATATCAATCAGTTGTTTACACAAATTAACGCTCACTAGACCTTATCGGCTTATTAACAAACATTTTGCGAATTGTCGAGCTTATGCGAATGACTATAGATGTTGGCACAAATGTTGTATCAAATATTTTTACGTACCAGTGGTTTCCAAATTAATGGGCTCTCAGGGCTGATTTCCTCCTATTTATATGATTTCTCTACGTGGGCTTTTATTTCTCTCATTATTTTATAAAATTATATTCTTTAAAATATAATTCTCCAAATCCCAAATCACCATTTAAAAGCAGGGAACAATATATTAAATGAGTAATAATTCCTGCAAAAGCTTAAAATTTAAAATAGTATAAAAGCAATGACAATCATCAGCCAATTGAACAAAATCTCTCATAAATTCAGATTTGCCTGAATTGGATTCTATCAGGATTATTAATTTGCATATGTGTCACAGAACAGGATTAATTAAAAACCTATCAGGATCAGCATTGTTTCATAAATTCACGTTCATAGGGTCGTTCAATTTCCTCCTCATTATTTAGAATCAATTCCGTTAGCGGTAGAAATTTTCATTATTTTCAATCAGTACAATGGCAAATATTATTATTAGTATCGTAAGCTTTTTCTCATCAGTCTCCGACAGAAGATTATTCGAGAAGTATTAATAGCATGTTCCACAAAGTCTAATAAGAATTTGTTGTAGTTTAAAATAATACACTTCTTTAATTTCTACATCGAAGTAGAGAGCCACAGAGTCCCCTCCGTCGATTTTTTGTTCTTGAGGTCACTATACTGCTTCTTTAAAAATCACCCATTGCGCATTTGTCAATTATTATTATAATCAATAAAAATTAGTAGCACTCACTTAATTATTTGATATTTGTCAGATTCTTGGTGTAAGCATCATTTATCGACTTCTAACTGTCAATAACATATTAACGGTTTGAATCATTTGGAATATCTTGTAGGTGGAATAATAATTATAGAGAAAATTGGAATAAAAACAGTGGAGATAATTGGAAAAGCAATAAGATATTATTGTAACACTAGACGAGATGATTGGTACGATAAAAGTTAAAGAATTAATCGTGGATGTTATTCTTATGATTATACTTAATCATTATAACTCATTTATTTAGATCAATAATTTGAGGATTGAAATTAAACGATAGCGATTCTTTATTCTATTTTTGTCTTCTCAATTCATCGATTCATTCAAAATCTGTACCCACAAGTTCTCAATACAAACCAACCTGAATGTCTGACCTCAATCACCCTGGTAATCCAGTCTTCTAATACAGTTAACGTGAAAGAATATATTGGTAAGAAAATTTTAAATTAGAGTTCATTGAAACAATCAATATTTTACTCGAATTACTCATTCATTGAATATCAACAATGTTGCAGTTGAACTTCATTGTGTAAAACATAATCGTGAACTAATTGAAATTTTATTTTTATAAAATATCTAGTTAAAGATATAAATTCTCAATTTTGTGGACAACACTTCATAAAGTTCATAATTCATAGTTACGATCATTTAAAAATTGCAAAATAGAAATAATACACTGAATTCCAAAATGTCATTGCTTGAATATTTTTGTTGACTTTTCATAGAGTAAATGACTCATCTTACGAAGCACTGGCCTCGATTAGATGACTAGAATATTAGTAGAAATCGATTATTGACAAATCAATATTTGAAAATTATTATAAAAATGGATTTGATTGCAGATGAGAAAATGAATGAAATCATTTTGAATCCAGTCCGAGATATAATGGAATTATATAATAATGAAATATCAAATCAATATGATGTCAAATCATTAAGCGCTTTATGAAACTTCAACACGTCTACAAATTTGATACCGAATTCACTTTTTAAAGTCTTATTAAAATATTCAGGTGAATTTGATCTGATATCAAACATGATCTCCAACAATGGACCATTGATCGAAGCAAACTTTTTACTGACATGACTCAATTGAGATCGTTCAAGCCATTTCATCACCTGACCGGAATTCCAATTTCTTACATCATCATTCAATTTTGGATTTTTAGAAATCGAATTCTTACGATTTTCTACAAACGTCTCAGACCGAGTAGTAGTGGGTACGATTTCCGGTTCTTCGATTGGAATAGCAGATTTTTGCAATTGGCATTTTATCGATTTAATCAAACCAAAAATCACCTCATCAGATTTCCGTCTCTCGCTGAATTCATAATAGACCTTTGTTCCCATTATGATACCCAACCAACCGTGGGGTTTGAATTTCAATTCCAAAACCATGGGAATGATTGGTTTGTTGATTCGATGAGCGTATTCCACTTCGCTTCGACAATTCTGACTCTTCATATACGGTCGAGACATACCGGCAATGAACAGACACGAATTTTCAATTCCCGAAGCCATCGCTTCCAATGAATCGCCGACCATCTGGTTCTCATCAAGCCAAACGCGAATATTGTATTGGATTAGATATTCATAAATTTCCAACACTTTCGATTTATTCGACCATGAATAACTGATGAAAACATCGAAACAGTCCTTTGCCAATGTTTGTACTTCATCACCTTGTCGATTGGTTTTATCGGAAATTTCCCACAAAATCCCATTGCAATTTCGTCGAATCTTATCGGATTCATGATCGATAAACGGTTGAATGATTTCGTTGATATTGAAAACATTAACCAATTCCGATTTGATTTCATAGATGAAACACAAATTCCAAATCGTTCCCAATGTCGGTTCGATTTCTTTTTCGACGTTTCGTTTAAAAATTTCCATAAAAATCGGAATTCCATTACAGTCATGAATTCTTCTCTTCATTTTATCATTGGACGATATGCATCGAATGCCATTCATCAATTCACCAATCGTAAATCCGCTCGATCTGTTACTGGTATCGAGAATGTAATTGATTTTTTCAAATAGAATATTCACAACATTCAATCCTTCGTCGAGCAAATGACATTCATTGTCATTGATAATGTACGACAATGTCAACATCGACAATACACTCAAAATATTGTTATTATCCATTTTGATCAATTTCATCAAAGTTGCTTTAAATTCTGCCAAACGATCTGAGATGATATTGCCAGGATCGCGATAAATATTATTAAGAATTTGAAGAGAAAATTTAATTAATTCGTTTATAGATTTATGTTTGATGTTGAGGAGATTACTATCATCCAGACAATTGTTTATTAACAATTTCAATATTTCAGACGAATAAACGGCTTGAGCAAATTTTTCCGAATGATCCGTAAAATTAATTAGTGAAACATATATTAAATTTAGAGTTTGATCGGTTATATCTTTGGAGTTACCTAATATCCATAGAAAATAATACAGAGATTTAATGAGACCTTTATTAATGAATATGTCACAAATTTTGTCCAGATGATCATCTAAATCAAAATATGATGATGAGATTCGGTATATAAGATCAGACACTAAATTCATATCCAGAGATTTCTCACATTGACGCAATTGATCTACAACTTCAGATATATAATCAATAGCTTGTTGTTCAGAAAAAGTTGAACAATCATCAGCATCTGGAAGATTTCTAAAATTGATTAATAGGATATTTTATAAAAACTATTATAATTTATAATATTACTAACTTCATCTCCATTAACTTCAATTGTAAAATTAAAAATTAAGAAAAAAGGAGTTCCAAAATAAAATTTGAAATTTGTTAGGTGTATTGCAAAAAACAATATAGTATATTTAATTATATTAATTAAAAACGTTTTGAATTTTGGATTTAAGTGTCTGCAAAGAATTCTGGTGGTTTGAAATCAAGAATTAAACAAATACGAGCTTTAAAATGTAGTAAAAAATGATTATTTGAAAATGAGTCAAAAGGTCAAATTGTAATTTATTGAAAATTAGTGAAGTTTTGAATGAAGTATAGAGATATTCTTATTTTATAAAAAATAATTAATATTAGAATATTAAAATATAAGTCGATTTACGATTAAAATAAAATTTTAATTTAAAGGTTGGAAACATGTGGATTCTGAAATCTTATAAAAAATTTTTGCAAATGCGCAAAAGAATTATATAAATTTCAATACCACAAATGTAAGGAAAGTGTATAAATTAGCTAATCACCAACATAGGAACCATAAAATAAATACAATAATAACACGTTTATTTCTAAAGTAAATGGTCCCAGAAAATGAAATCAAATGAACGTTTTAACTTAAATTAAAATACTTAACCATGTCAATTACTAGCTTATTTTTCAAAAAAGCAAATTACAACAAATTAAAACTGGATGACAAATAGATAAAATTTTGAACAAAATTATTTTGTTCTAAGTGGGAATATTTGAAACAATCAGAATAAATCATCGAGTAAACTCTATAAAGAAGTATTCATAGAATATGGCTAGCAAAAATAAACGTCTGTTAAGTGGAACTAGTACTTTAAGCGTGTTTTCAATTTTTATATTTTCAATATTGATTGCATTTTTCTTAGATTAATGGTTTCTATTGCATTTAAGCTTTTTGTTTAAAATTATTTCACCTATTTATCGTTTATATTTACATTTATTCTGTCAAATTTTATCGGAAAGGATTTACAGATATCATCTTAGCTTTATCAATTTTAAATAAGTAAATGCTATATTAAAATAAAACAAACTTTCATCAAAGGCAATTATAATAAAACATCAAACCATTCACAAAGTTATACGATTGCATATCATGATCGAATAGGTTATTTGATAGTATAACAACAGAATCGAACATGGTGATTATCATCATAATAATATTTTAAGTTTACCGACTGTTTGTAAAAGTCAATGTCATACAATATGCTATTGGATATTATTAAGACGTAAGTATTCCTTTAAATTATTAAGCATTTCACTTCTGAGAGAAATTCTGTTGGTTAATTACGTAATATTTGATTCCTATTCAAAATGAATTGCTATTTTATTAATCAGCCGATTATTATTCCTCGAAATCAAATAACTACTGATGTAAATGAATGCATAAAGCTAAATAATATCATATGTATAATTCAGTAATTTCCAAAATAAAAATTAGGCAAATAAATTGTAGTTTATCACGCAATTATAAAAAATTCTGTGAATATTTTATTTCTCATATTTATAGAGGACCAAATATAATCATATGTTTCATTATTCATCAGATATAAATTATGAAAAACATGAAATTTAAACTTGAAAAATCTAGATAAAATCAATTAAAGCGTGTATATTAATTTCGGTGATTAATGAAATGCAACACAATACTAGTATCCTTAACAGAATTGAATAAACAGGAAGTTCTGGAATTATTTTTCGAAGTCTGTTAACTGTATTCAACACAATATTCAATTCGTCATACCTCAATACTTAAGTGAGATTCGTACAATTCGTATCTTAATCAAAGGACACGTGAATAACTTGTACATGTGTGCTATTTGTGTAAAATGGGGATAGAAAATTGGTGATTCATGCACACCATTGGTTTCGTAATATAAATATCAATTGTTTCAAACAGTAAAGTATTGTCACGAATTTATCAAACGGAAATGGTTTGAGTTTCTGTTTTTCAATTTCTGATATTTGATGATTTATTTCAGAGAGAGTGCATTAGTATTCACATCGGTCAAGCAGGTGTTCAAATGGGCAATGCTTGCTGGGAATTGTACTGCCTTGAGCATGGTATTCAGCAAGATGGACAAAAACCCAGCGAAAATCCCAAACATGGCAATGAAGATTGTTTCAATACTTTTTTTAGTGAAACTGGTACTGGAAAATATGTTCCGAGGGCTCTCTTCATTGATTTAGAACCAAGTGTTATAGGTAGATATTATGAATTAATTACAGATTGATTTAACTTTTAATTACAGATGAAGTTAGAAATGGGTCATATCGGCAATTATTCCATCCAGAACAGCTTATAAATGGTAAAGAAGATGCAGCTAATAATTATGCAAGAGGCCATTACACCGTTGGAAAAGAACTTATTGATCAAGTGTTAGATCGCATTCGAAAAGTTGCAGATAATTGCACTGGTTTACAGGGATTCCTCATGTTTCATTCATTTGGTGGTGGTACCGGTTCAGGTTTCACTTCTCTTTTAATGGAAAGACTAAGTGT
>JBBMOY011166991.1:0-16526 GCA_037951405.1 Platydemus manokwari | reverse complement strand
TGACCCGAGAAATTTGCCATATATAACTGTAACGCAGATATTTGTGAAAGAAATTGTATTTCGACGTGGGACACCAGGATAGCTTTTAATCGATAGAAAGAAAGACTTCCTTAGCAATAATATTTCAGAGAAATGCAAAATATTTCATATATTGAAAATAAATACCTCGAAATAGAAACCACAAACAGATGTCTTGGTATGAAGATTTAACTTTTGACCTGATGTCATGATAATAAATTATTGTGTATGATTTGATTGTATAACATGATTTTTGTTATATTTTAAAAATTTTTATGTTAAAATTGGATTCTATAAGTATTAATTTTAAATCAAAATTAATAAAACTTGCAATTGCATTATACTCCATTATTCTGTATATAAATCCTTATGTTTGCCGAAAAGGTTACGCGTTACCAATTAAACTTATAATAACATTATAGTTAGAAAGTCAAGGATCTACTCTTGAAATAACAAATTATTGATTACCACACTATCCTTACCTTTTGCTCATATCAATTGTTTCTTTCAATTAATTATATCTATCTATTATTTAATATTTCCAAAGTGGGCGCTGCAAGGATCCAGAGGATCGGTGGTGAATACAAGCTTATTTGGGGGCGATAATACTGCAATTTGTTAACCAAAAACAAAAACCGCTTGCAGATAGTCAATCAGGGTGATTTAAAGTAATTTTTAACGAAAATAGAGCCCAGTGTTACAAATTTAGTAGTAGCACACCAGGTTCATCAGTCTAATTAACATAATTCGAGTTTTTGTATGAAAATCTATTGTAAGTGCAATAAATATGTTCTTACTTTCAAAACACATTGTTTCTACCTAATTTATATATTTTTTTAATATATTTATTGAAAAAGATAGTAATATTAAGATTTATAAATTGCTACTAAAAGTTTAAAAAAATTGGTGTGGTTAGTTTGGGGGCACTAAGTAATATTTATTCTGAAAAGGGGGCGATACGCCCGAAAAGTTTGGGAATCACTGATTTGTATCTATACAAAAATCTATATTTGTAATTTTCATATTTATTGCAGATTGTCGATCAATATATCAATATAAATCAAATTTTGATTCAATTCTCTAATATGTATTTTTTATTTTGTATATTTTGATATTGTTTATGATTTTGATTCTTATTTATATTTGCTTTTATTGATTTGCATGACATTTCTCAAAATTGCTTTTCTTTAATAAAATTTTATTATATTTTTGTTTTGTAAAATTACTTTTCATTTCAACATGATCCTTATGTGGCATATATTTTCTGAATTATCCAGTAACATGTTTAATTTGACCTTAAATTCCATTACGCAATGGTTGTTTGGTCTGTAATAGTTAAATTCCACTATATATTAAACATATTAGTTGTTTCAGCCATGTTTATGCCATTGTTTATGATTTATTAGAGCTGCAGCTGTATTTGCATTTCAATGTTTATTTTATATTTCAGTAAAGCATTGTTTACCTTTGCCATACGAACCATTTTATTGATTTACTTCAATTTTCCTAATGTTTTGGCTTATAAATGTTTCAAGGACACTTAATGCGCTAGCCGCCAATTTATCATGCTGCCATCCAACATACAAATTGTTCTAATATCTCACGTCTGATTTGATCTAATTTTGATTTTATCTTTAATATTTAAAATAGTTTAAGACACGCTTCGTACTCTAAATAGTTTAGAAGTAGTTTGTTTATATTTTTACATTAATATCTTTATCTTACGTTGGTTTATCTAAAAGTAAATAAATGTTAGATCACGTACTAACAATAATTATTGAAAATTGTAATGTTATATAACAGTATATATACTTTAAACACAATCTTAAATGTATGGCACACCACATCACAGCTCAACATCACACAGAAAACCAAATTCAATTAACAGATCGCTACTAGATCAGTACCGAGACAATTACCGATCACAGTTGTATGTACAGTCAGTATTGGCCACAACCACACCCCTCGCGTTACGTCAAATACTGACAATACATACTACTGATCACAAAAGATTGGCGGCTGCTATCGAGATTCACCTACTTTTATTTACTCATTGTGCTTGTGTTTATCTGCACTCCTGCCGCATTGTTTTTTATTTCTTAAAATCGGCTAAAGACTAATTTATTGGCGTATCTCGATATTCGTTACTTGATAATATAATTCTATTCGCGGATTTATATTTTGAAGAAATCTAGTTGGTAATTGGAAAATGCTCTCAGCATGTCTGTGTGTATCAAGTCCTTTAATAGTTATTTCATGGTTTCCGTAGGAATGTTTATCATTCTGTCACATACTCGACACAAAAATAAAAATGTTTAACATTTCGTGTTCAATCAATCCGAGACACTGCTCATTTTAACAATTTATTCAGATATTTCATCAAATTAATTCTTGTTGTTATCCATTTGCCGTATTTCTAGTTCTACTTACAATTATTAATCCATGGCAACTCCATTTAATATTTCAAGAAACTATTGCGGTGCAAATTGTTTTGTCGAATAATTTTGTACTTCTAGCCAGTGAAAATAAAACAAATTTTACAAAACCAATCAAATCATGCGCAATAATTGATGATCGACAAAATCAGGTCGAAAGTCCAATTTTATTTACAAATCAACCAGTGATTAAATTGGCTTTCAAATTGCTAAAATATTGAATTATGAACAATTTCGCCATCATTTTGTTGCCGATGCCTGATCGATATCATTTGTCATTCATGAATCAAATTAATCGGCAAGCTGATTTAATGTGTAATTTTATGAAATCATTCAAACGTGACATGGCATATCCCAGAGGTGGCCAACTTTTGTGTACGTAAGATCGACTTTTCATTTGAATAACATCTCACGCGACCGACTAAAATTGGCTTCAAGATCGACCGGTTGGCCACCCTTGGCATATCCGATAATCAATCAAGCATGAAATTTATTTATTACTAAAATAATAATCAATTTCGGAAATGATTTGATTGGTAGGAAAATTTCCCATTTATGTATATCAATCTCCTCACATGTTTGTCATTGCTAAAATCTTTAATAGATAAATGGGAAAAATCCTTTGTTCTTTGGACATTTTTTACATGTCTCGAATCTCCTGGAAGAGGATAAATAGTGCCATCAGATAAAATGAAGCCAAATTCTAAATTTTGAAATCCACCCGATCGTTGTCGCTTGATTGCTTCGTTGCGGATACGGTCCAATGAACATAAACAACTCATATCGAATAGTTCCGACATTTGGGGAGGAGGAAGTTGATTAGTTTTCAGAAATTCCTCATAAGCTTCTGAAGCAGATTTCCAAATCAGAGATGTCGATTCGTCATCATTGATAGTCGTCTTCAGTTCTTGTTCGATAAAAATCATGAAGAAAATTGTGTGAAATCGACCTCTGAAAATGCTAGGAGTCAACCATTCACACCATTCATGGAGAGATAACAGATCTGGTGCCAATTGATACGATTGAAATAATTCAAAAAACTCATTTCCATTCTCAGATACTCTCTTCTGCCAATTATTCACCTTGATATCGTCAATCATTGTTTGATTTGATAAAATAGATTTATTTGATTTATCAATGGCTAACAATATCCCGGTTTCTTCAAATGTTTCACGAATAGCACAGATTCGATAAAAGATTTGAGGAATCATTGTGGATAGTGATTTGGAATCTTTATATATTAACAATTCATTTTCACAAACGATTTTCTTGATCTGATCAGACGAAAACTGTTGATCAATTAGTTTCATCCATTTATCATTAAGATCACTTTTATCCAGAACCCCACCGGGAAACACCATTTTATCAGCAAATGTTTTACTTGTACCTTTGCGTTTTAACATTAATATTTCAAAATTGTGATTTAAAATGGAATTTGAAATCGTTTTGATTAACATAAGCGATGCCGATTTTACTGATTTCATTTTTACTAAACTAAGATTAATTTTTATTTTTTGAAATTATTTTTTGAAATTATTTTTCACGGCCATTATATATAATTGTTAATCAATACATTTAAACAACTGCTTTTTATTTGATTTTTTATAAAAATTTTATAATACATATATTAAAATTAAGATTGATCATAATAATTATCGTTATGTTTAAAATTTTATGACATAAAGAATGCTATGATTTTATATAGTGATAATGGTAAAATTTTGATAAGTCTTGAAACCAAATATTTGAAAGAAATTATTCTACGAGACTACTCGATATTTATCCAATTTAACTGAGTGTCTTCTGGTTGAATTGAGTATAACATATAAAACATTTATTGTGTGGCGAATATATGCGATAGCTTAGACCTACAACAATATTTTTATTATTCAAATTTATAAGTTTATTATAAATCATTGAACTGAATTAGAATAAACTTTTCAAAAATCTTGTATTATTTCGAGTATGATCAAGACAAATGTATAACCCTGTATTGATAAATATTACACTCTTCGAGACGTTTCTGTTGCTGATTACTTCTGAGGAATATTAAAGCAGTTTTAAAAGATTTCAAAATGACACTCTAGAGAAAAATAAATGATAAAGTGCATTTGCCATGATTTGAAGCGTGTGACGATTAACGCGAATGAAAATGTTATCCAATAATATCCATTTATTTGATATTTATCGTATAAAATAATGATAAAATCTAACCTATTAAAATAAAGCTGGAAGTCATCAATCAAGGTGAAAACATGTTTTATTTGAAAATCACAAAAAATCTAGCCAATCACAATAATTGATAAAATCGATTATCAGATAAAGATCACATCACATATAGAATATGATAAAGCCTTCATAATCCAGTTTCCTTGAATCCTTGGATAAGCAGGGCAATGGAGACCTTATCGCGCTCGATGGAGATTTTAATCGTTGTCTGCTCATCACTTGTTAGGCGGAACGCGCCCCGCATAATGTTCATCAAGCTGATCGCTTCACGGCCCAAGGGCAGCATGTCAGGCGAGCACATTTCGGGTGATAGCGCCACGAGCACGGTTTCCAGCACTGATAGATCTGTAGATAGCTGCATGTGACCTCTTCGAGACCACTCGCTTCGATTGCAAGCTTCGACGGTGTTATTTATTTCCTCGATTACTCTGACAATCATTTTCACAATACAATCTCGCGACAAGTGTGGGCTGATGAGTTCCAGTTCTGAATGAGCCTGTGCCAGTTCTGCCAGAACAGTGTGCACATACACTCTTGCTCCTGTGGGCTGGGGAACATTTTTCCAATCGTAATTCGATGCTCGAATGCCACTGGAAACTTGCGATAAAAGCGCTTCCAAGCGCATATTGATGTACAGATCGACCAGACGGGTATGCAAAGATCCGAAACTGGCTTGCACATCCCTCATGACGTCATCGGGACCAGGAAAGTTGTGATGTCGAAGATGATCGACGATGGCAGCATTGATCGATGTTATGCAATAATGGCAATTATTGGCCATCAGTAGGACTCGAGGCTAAACATGTGTTGATGAATGATATCAAATGGAACACACGCGCACGCACACACACTCACACGCACACATACACACACACAACTATCAATTCTCACCACTGTCATGCTCGATATGCTCATATCGCTGCTCTGTTCCGATGGAGACACATCTGTTGATGAATTATTATCGAGCTGGTGATGTCTAGATCTGGTATTGAGCTTGTCTAAAACGGTGTCGACACAAGTCACGAATGCTTTCATGGCTGAAGATATCCAATTGGTGAATTGCTCTTGCTCATGAGGTGTGTTGCAGACTGGTTTTTCCATTTTATGGCGTGAGTGAAGGATTCGAGTGATTTCTGAGAAACTGTTCAGCATTGTATTGCGATACAAAACCGGCTGTAAGCAATAATAATCGATAAATCACAATGAGTTGACTCTGAAAATCCATTCTTACAAGCCTTGTCACAGCACCTAAGTGATCTGTAATCTCAGAATTCCAGTTTTCCTTGAAAGCCAGATTGGTAATATCTGATGATAAAAGTTTCGAATATGTGCAGACACACGTGTTAATAATAATTCCTACCTTGCTCTGCGTGTGACAATACAGCTTGAACTGATTTGACACGCAATTCCTCTAAAAGATTAATCAGAACCGATGAGCTCTCTACTGGAATCTCTTCCATTGGAATATTTTCAAAAGATGCTCGAACATGTTGAAGGCAATAAACGAGCCAACCAGATGTGAGATTGTTTTGTGAAAGAGTTTCTCGCATCTTCACAGTATAAGCCACTGCAATAGTATGAACGATTTGATCTACTGCGTGTCTGCGATTAACTGGTGTTTTCGATTTCAGTTGACTCTTGATGATTGGTTGCTGGCATAAAATGAATGGATAAGGCGAACATTTAATTTTTAATCATTAACATTTCTCTATCTGTGGTTTTATTATTGATCTCTGATTATATATTGCATTTATAGTTTTAATTTAGACCTCAATGCCTTGATAATCAATGATCAATATAATATAACAGATGCTTAAATCACTAAACTTCATTCAAGAATATCTTAACACAGCTATTATTGTGCTATGATATTATTGTTCTAGATTTCGTGATTGCTTATTAATATCGAACACCAAATGGTGACTATTAGCAACAATTGTTATTAGCAACTTGCTATTGATAAATGTTATACATTAAATGAAGTCCATCATATTCGTTCAAATGAGCTATTCTGTACCGCAGAAACAGAAAATCTTATTTATAATTTAAGCCAAAGAATTGAAGAAAATTATTTGTGGTTTATCAGGATTCAATTCAATCGAACACCCCCGAATTGTTGATCAGTAAAAGTTATTGATTTAATTCCTAATATGATAAATGTCTAAAAATCCAATTGTCTGTGGCAATCCTGTCAAATTCATAGACATTATTTTCATGACAAATTGTTTAATTATTGTTTTTCATTGTCATTATATGATGTTTTGAGATAGATATATATTGATATCAATAATCGATTTGCTTAACCATAATAAGGACATTTTTCTGTATCAAACATTTAAAACATCACCAGCAAAACATAAAATGTTAGTTGCAGCTCTGCTATTTATTGGAATAAAATAATGATAAATTCTAAATTTTCGGCTTAATATTTGATTATTATCGATTAAACATTGTTTAGAAACACACACACACACACCATAATATAAAAATATTTGAAAAATATAAAAATAATATATTAATTAATTGACCAAAAAGGCTAAAGATAAAATAATAGCTGTCGGGAAACATGAAATGAATGCATGATTGCACTTTTAATTTGATATTTAGGAAAATATTGATCGATCGATATAAATGATTTGTGAGAATTGACAGATGAGAATCAGATAGCTCGAATAAAATTATGAATAATTCAAGTGACTACTTAAATAAATATGTGATTGGAAAAATGATGAAACCCAGGATCATTATCGCAATAATTTCTCACCACAGATATTTATTGATTGAGGCAGATTTGGTATAATTATTTGAAAAAATTGATTTGTTTAAAGATAATATGAAAATATTGGGAAATAATGCGTGTTGCGTAATGTATTGTGATGATATAATGATGATTTCATTGATAAATATGAAAACCAGATCAATTCAATGAAAATATTGGGAAATAATGCGTGTTGCGTAATGTATTGTGATGATGTAATGATGAATTCATTGATAAATATGGAAACCAGATCAATTCAATGAAAATATTGGGAAATAATGAGTGTTGTGTAATGTATTGTGATGATGTAATGATGAATTCATTGATAAATATGAAAACCAGATCAATTCAATGAAAATAGGGGATAACATATTTGAAACAAGAAAATAAATAATATTAATCAATAAAGATGAGATTATCGCTATTTTTATCGATTAAATAGAGAGATATAAGTGTGATTCCTGTATTATTTCTCGATCAGATGATTCCATAATAACATGATGTGTTGAAAGAACCTTTTAGATAATCAAAGGGAAAAGAATAAAATTTTGAAACAGATATGGATTCATTTAATTATGGATTAATTAAGTGATTATTAATCAATGATGTGAATGATGTTAATAAATCAATAAACAAACAATTCATAAATAAAACAAAATCAATAAATAAATCAATTTCAAAGCTCATTTCTATGGAAACAATGATAGCTGCTTGAAATCAACCAAATTATGCGCTTCATTGATTTATAAAATCATTCAGATCAATTTTTCGTGACGGAATTTCAGAACAATTCAACTGTATTTCCTCCTTGGTAACCTCATCCCACCCCATTATATTGATGACGAATTGTTAATAATTTAATGCCACATATTAATGGATTACTGATAGATGATCTAGCTGATCATTTGTTCCAGGAAGTAAAAACAGATTATCTGTCGACTGGATGACTCATATAGCAGATAGATTCGATATCTTGTCTGATATCGATGAGTAGAAAACGCCACGAAATCAGTCTTTCATTAAAATAAGTGTTGCACATATGTTATTGATTCAATCACCAAATATATTCAATTCAATATCAATAATTATCATTAACAATTGATTCTAATAGATTATTGATTATTGATATTTCACCAGTATGTCACCATCGAATTATCGATTATTTTTATTCCACACCCACGATATGCCTTTATAATAAAACAGTTGATTTATTGATTTATTTCGATAAATATATCGGGAAATCATTAAAACAAATAATAATCAATAATCAATTACCTCTTCATTGTAATAACAGACGAGATTCCAAGTTTCATTAAATGTTTCACTCAGCAACTTGTTCAGCTCATCTACGAGTTGCACTGTTGGATTGCGAGTGGCATTGGTAATCGGTTCTAAAAATCAATCGATATCACATTCAATATAATAATCGATCAATATTGTCACTGTCGATTCTTGTTTGGCATTGAAATGAGCTCAGATTTAATTTTCGAATCGTTTGTAGAATCCAATCGCGCTGATTTTCCAAGCATGTCCAAGTTGGATCGTAATCGATTTCCAATTGTCTCAACAATCTGTGGATAAATAAAAACGCGTTATACGTGCCGACCATGTGATGACTCATCTGTCTACAATATCGATCTGTGTGCAGACAACTCAATATTTGCGGAGTGTGTGTGTGCGTGCACGAGTTAAAACTAATCGATTTGTGTTGTCATGCACGATTCGATGAATGGATTTCTCTTTCGTGAATTTTTCACATTTATTTCGCGGTAATCAATTCATTGATATTTATTTATTGATTATCGATTAATATTTATCCAATCAAAATTTTTATATGAAAGAAATCGATTTCGAATGCCGTTTGAATGAATTAAAGAGATTCTCAAATAACCAATCAATTATTTCGACCAATCAAATAAGAAGCATTGAATTCAAAATCAAAAATTGAGAAAAAATGATTTTAAATTTGATAATTGCAGCACCACACCACACCTCACAACGCGTCGCCATAGCAACCGAACCAACTGTGCACCTTATCACCATAGTTAATCTCTCACCTTATCGTCACCTTAACATCGTCACATTTTTTCGGCATTTCCAGCAATTGTCGTCGGAGAACCTCTTTAAATTTGTCGATGACATCGACGACATCTTTATAAACTTGTTGGAACAAACGGATCTCCGATGAGCCGAATAAGCTGCGTGCCCGTAGATAATTGTTGATCACCAAACTGTATTCGCCCTACAACAACGAGGGGCTCCCAAATTATGACGACCGTCCCTGACAATCGAGATTACCTTGCTAATATTTTCCCGAATCGAATGAGGCAAATTGAATAAGAAACGGAATCGCTGCATGACAGACAACGCCGAACGGACAGAATCGGCATAATCGCGTCGCTTCAGAACCTCTTCATACATGTGGTGAGCGATATTCTTGGAATCTGTTGATAAATCAGGCGAGAATAATGGTTATAATCACGAGTTTTTCGCTGACCTTCAAGCTTCACTGAGAGATTTTTCTCCGCAAAAGCACCTGACATTTCTCGAGTCATCGTTTTCTCGTCATCGATTTTCTTCTTGAGTGTCTCCAAACATTCGAGGCATTGGAAAATCGTATAAAGATTAGCTTTGACAATTGAAATCGGTTCTTTCATTTTATCATTGGCCATGACAGTTTTGAAATGTTCTAACGTTTTCACCAGATCGACATAGCTGAATAAATTGGCGATTTAATGGCTGAAAATAATTTGTTATTCGCATCAGCCTCACTTGGTTTTGTAATGATATTTCAACAGGTATAAAATCGGATTGAAATCCGGCTCGGTAAGTGTTGTCGATCCTCGGCCTACAGTGGAAATTATCTTTTTGCTGTGATAAAAACATGTTTAACCCTTATAAAACTTTACAAGCTCATCATCAGACAACGTGAAACTGGTTGGTAAATTATGATGACCAAGCATGACATCTTGAATATCTTCAATCATTTCTGATTGAAGATGTTTTGGTTGTGTGCGTTTAGAATAACTCTTTAAAACCTGATATTGTTTCTGCTCATTTGGTGGCCAATATGAAACTGGCTCTTGTAATCCTAACGAAGGTTAAAATACCATACAACCAATATATTAAAGTTTAAAAATACATTATAAACTTTTATAGTAAGAAAGATAATTATTAATTAAATTGTTTTTAAACAAATTAATAAATTAAGAAGTATTTACCGACGTTTAGAGACATCGATTGAAAATATTCAACATCACAAGTCCCTTTCCCTTGTGATTTAGTAACTACAATGATTTTCAAATCTCCTTCGCCGAAAGATGTAATTATGTTAAGTTTTTTTGATGAATGCCATTGTACACTGCATCCAACATCCATTTTCCCAACGAAAATATGCAAAATATCTGCTGGTGATGTTCCTAGATTTTCTCCTCTGATTGTCAATTTTGTACCGGGAACCCCTTCTTTGGGAGAAATCCCATTAACGGAAGGTTTCAGATTATTTGTCATAAAAATATTAATTTTAAATATTATCAAAATAAACAATTACTTTAATAATATTTAAACAAATTGTTTTGCTTTGGAATTTAAACTTATTTTTGTTATCTCCTATAAATTTATTTTAGTCAAATAGTAAGTGAATTTTAAGAATGTATTTTGAAATGATAAAATATAAATGAGAACACCGGTAACTAAAGTAAAATAATTAACTATCTAGCTATCACTATCATTTTTCATTAATGAAACAAAAAGTCTCTAAACTATGTTACAATATAATGCACATTTTTAAAAAAAATTTAAATTTTATATGATATTCTAATTCTACTATTTGTACAACGATATGATTCACAGTAGTTCTAGTTTATGCGATTATTTGGGTAAATACAATTTCCAACAGATAATCAAGAAATTTAAGATTAAAGCCATTTGATCAAATCAATACGGAAAACAAGATTGCAAAACGGAGTAATATACATCAATAGTTAATCTTTTCCCTATACAACTTTTTAGTTTATCAGTTATCTAACTGTTGAAAGATACATCCGAAATATTAATCCCAAGAAATTCAAATGTTAAACCTGTTTTTATATTTCTCACCTTTAATCTTCATTCCTAATACTCAATAATCTTCAATTCCAAATATAAATACTAATCTTCGTCAACAATATATTCTGTTATCAACCAGGTTTTCTATTTATTACTAAGTGAACAATCAGAGAACACTAACATAGGCTGTTATTATAAAAGTTAGAGTTTGAGGCAGCTAGAACTCATCAAAAAAAAGAAAATTGACATACCTTAGAACACTAAAAGATAGTATTCACTGTTCAATTAGGTAATTTTAAACAGAAGTTTTTGTTACGCTAGTTGAATCGGGAATTTTTTTGATTCCGTACATGGTTTAAAGTTGAATGTTTCACTAAACACAATATCATTGTTATCTCGCGAACCGAAATAAATTATATTTTATTAATTAATAATTTTTACTTAAGTCCTTTCCACTGGCTTTTAGGCTTTTGAGTAGAATAATTTGGCAGCGTGTTGAGTTTTGAAATAAATATTTTTAGTTATTATTTTAATGTGTTTGAATACGGTTCCAATTATTATAAAATAATGTTTTTGTTTATAGCGATTGTCTTCTGAATTTCTTACCAAAACATAACAAACCAGAACATATGCAGGAGGAATTAATTTTTCTCATAATATTTTGATTTCATTAGTGGTTGACAAAATAATTATCATGAACAAATGTGAAATCAAATAAATATAACATCTTTGATCAAAGTAACCTAGTTGAGATGATAAAATTATTTACATTCTTTATTATACCATTACCGTTCTTTAGTATGAGACTTTCTTTTAAAATGGAGTTTGTCGATATTTTGCCGACAAGTATCTTACTTCATTTCTATGATTTTTAAGATTTTTTATGATTTCTCAAAGTTTTAAATTATTTTTCAATTTTAAACGATAAAATTAATTTATTTAAAAAAATTATATTTTAAAATTATAAGAATTTTTAAAAGAAATGCAAAACTCAGATCAAATTAGATATCAAATAATATAAACACCACCGAAGATCTGCTAAGAAAATGGATTATGAAAAGGACATCTGGTTCATTGTTTCCTTGGTAATAAAATTTCATTGATCAGTTCTTCTAGAGCTACGATAAGCATGTAGCTTCAAAGTGACTGTGATCATTGCAACGATAAAAAGCTAAATCTGGAGAAAATAAATACAATTTTTTATAATTATTCCATAAAAATGCTTGTGGTAAATTGGACACCCTTTTTCTAACTCCCTGAGCTAGCATTCCACAATGGATAGATAGAATAAAGTTAGTGAACATAGTAATATCAAAATATAACATGTTTTGTATTCAGCACCAAGGCTAAAGATATTAAAGAGTGAATTGCTTTTATTTTTACCATTTTTGAATGCCCTATAGATAAAATATTTGAAAATTTTTTAAAAGAAAATAAAGTTTTTACTCTATCTCTCTCAATGTATAAAGTTACAGATAATTCAGTGTAAGGGGACCTTGCCAGGAAGAAGCATTGTTCAATATGGCTTTCTGTCTCTGACGAGTTTGTGCCCCATAAGGTTTATTATTTGCAAAAAATTATTATAGTCCAACAATATACACTGTATTATCATTAGTCCTGTATCAGTCTCAGAGCTTGGTAAAGGCTGCATGTGTAATCTACCTTGATGTTAATTATATTTTTCTTGTATCTCATTACTAGGCAGTGGTAGTAAAGATGGCAACAGTATACCCTTTATATTTAACTAGATTATTTGAATCAGTCTCCGCTAAAGCACTTTTACTGTTATTATCTATCCTTTTCTATATTTGACTTTGGAGACTTTGTAGAAACTCTAAATTTAAAATTGATCTTCCCAACACTAATAAATAGTTACAAAATTGATTAATAATGAATTACTGTTACCTCTATTTAAAACTTATAACTTTTACAACCACGTTATAGAAGTCGGATTTAAGCACTAAAACAAATTGAAATCAAATAATATCATCAAAATATGAATCTAACTTTTTCGAGATTTTGGAACACATTCCATGACGGTTTAGTATATCTTCTTAAATGATCTATCCATCACGATCATTGGTCAGATAAAATATTATTTCACAATGGCAGTAGTCACTTCTACTTCATTATAGGACATCTCTTTCATTCAAGGCGAACTTTCTCATATCATGATATCAGTTACAAGGAAAAATGACAGATCTTTAACTTCCAGAGGAAATGATCTGTATAGATAATTTTGAATGAATTTTAAATATTCCATAACTGTATTCAAAAGAATTTTACTGATAAAATAAATTCATTTTTTGAAACATTATTTGAACTTTATTTTTTTACTGGATACAGGTTATTTATATTTGTCTGAAAAAATTCCTAATATCTTTATTTTAATGATGCACTAATTTATAAATTAGCGAAATAAGAGATTAATTTGGTAGAGAAATTCGAATCAAATTTAAAATTATAAAATAAAATATAATTTTATAGGTTTGCGTTAACCATATCGATTTGCTGTCTGAAGCAAAATAGTACTTATACCAATATTATGGGGTAGATCAGGGGTCTCCAAACTTTTTCAGCAAAGGGCCGCATTGCTGATTTTTTAAAATTTAGAGGGTTAAAACTATGATAGGTTTACAAAAATTGTGGTTCAAAATGAGTAGTTTAAATCATTAATAAGTCATTCAAATGTTCATCAGACAACCGTGACCTGTAGCAAGATTTTAGTCATAATGTTCATGTGTTTCATAGTAAGCTTGGCGCGCAGTACTTTGGAGACCCCTGGGGTAGATTAATGTTTGGATAAGTGTTATTTATTGATTGAAAAGTCAACAAGAATAGTCTTACTTGAAAGTCGATGGTAAATCGGAAGGTAAGTTTACAGGCTTGTATTGTAATTTCGAAGCTGTGATATTATAATTGCTCTGGTTGCGTGCAAGGAACTTAATAATCAATATTAATTCACCTTATCAACATTCTAAACATTTCTTTTGATAGAATACAAACGGACACTGAATACTAAAAATTACAATTTAAATCACAATGAATTACAAACACAACTCGTCACCAAATACATTTAAAAATCACTTAAAACCAACGATAGATATCACTCAAAGCGGGATCAGCCCTAGAAAATTGAACACAAGACAAAAGACAACGACAAAGACTAGTTGTTATGTTAGGTATTGAATTCCATATATATTTTTGTGTATATATATGAGGGTGTGTGAAGCATCTGATTGACTATAGACACATGTGCTCATTGAATCTGTGTATATCAACCCTTTAAGGGTTATCTCCATGGTTTTCATGAATATTCTGGCTGTGTTGTGACATATACAACATTATTTAGTCAAACTATTCAAAAAATATTTAATTTAGCAATGCGTGTATAAACGACAGCATATTACATTAGTAAAGATAACATTAGGAAAAAATAAGCAAATAAAGATTTCCACTGGAAAAATGTGCAAAACTGTTTTGCAAAATCTACAAATTTTGCTTTGACCCTCAAATATGAAAAAACGAGACCATCCCTAATATTGGTCATCCTCATTGAAATTTTTAAAAAGTATTTATTTTAATAAAACATAATTTATTTTTTTAATTTTTTTAAATATTTAATTTATCAAATTTATCATAATTATTGTTTCAATTTGTTATATTTGATATTTTATTTATCAATTTTGGATTAATTTATTTTTTTTTCATCAGATTAATTTTTTGTTGAGAAATATATAACTTTCACTTTTAAAATTCAGACTTTATCAGATTTCGCACTCAAGACCCTAAAATTGTTACAAAATACTTCAAAATAGAAAGAAACAAATGTTCCCGATTCGCTACCTCCATAGAGTATGTTGCCAAGGACTAACTATCCTTACTACTAAGGACAACATTTTCATAATGATTCTCTATACGAAGATTATGTCTATTTTTAGCCTTAATATTGCAGTGTTTTGTTTCAGTTTATATATCAAACTCTTGTAATTCTATGAATCCTCCGCTATTCGAATTTCTGGTATTCGTTTTTGTTTAAAGTTACAGCTTTGTTCCAATATCTTGCAATAAATCAGTTCATACATTTACCATTTATAGTTTTAAATGAATAATAAATAGTCTTCTCTAAATAAGAATTTAGATTTTCAAGGAATAATTAAAATCTCGGCCGAGTATTGATTCATTGTATTTTGAAATCACATGGAACCACTCAAAATATCACTAATATTTCTTTATATTCTTATCTATAAAATTGGAGTTAATCTATTAATTTCTCTAAAAATTCTGTCATCGTTCTTGGCGCTTTTAAAATAATTAAAATATGCCTTCTTGAACTAAATGTCTGCGTCAAAAATTTGATTAGTAAGCCGCTACTATTTTCTAAAGCAATTATAGAAACGAATTGAAAAGTCACAAATTTAAATAAAATATTTAACGACAATTATTCAAACAAATTATTATCGATTGATATTAATTCAAATCTTTTGAATTTAAATTTTAAAATTCTCACACAATCTAATTATCAAAAGCAGTCACTTAAATTTGTTCATCAAATTATTTTATTCCAATAGATCAAAGGTGGCTAACTTTTGTGTACGTAAGACCGACTTTTCACTTCAATAACATCTCACGCGATCGACTAAAATTGGCTTCAAGATCGACCGGTTGGCTACCCCTGCAATAGATGAAATGCTAAGTCATTTTATTCACATTTATTTCATAAATCAAAATACAAATTCGAACATTTGTCATTTATACATAATTACAACACATTTAACAACACTCAGTGAGTAATTCATATCTCCAATAATATATTATTATCAGCACCTGAACTAGTTTTGGCACATTAATGAAACACAGATAAAATGATCAATAAAATTAAAATCAGAACAATTCAAATATTTCATTAAATTTTAATTCGTCTGAAAAATAATGTAAAATGTGTGTTCCTGTATTGGATGAACCTTTGATTTATTGAATGAAAAATTATTAATTAATTAAATGTGCTTAAATATAAAATCAATAAATAATCAACGAAA
>JBBMOY011166990.1:0-22814 GCA_037951405.1 Platydemus manokwari | reverse complement strand
GAAATTTTAAACAATAGAAATTTTTTTTTTTTAATTTATAACCCTAACTATTATTCAAAAATATACAGTTTCCAAATTGAAAATACATTTATAAGCAATCTAGTACATTAATATCCCTAAAAATCAACAGAAATAACGAGCTGCAAAAACATTATTATTGATTTAAAATTTTTGTTAATCATTCAATCTTAATAGTACAGTAGCGGTCTATATGTATATGATCGATGTTAAAAATTTATTCCATATAAAACATAAATCAACTAAATATTTATTGCTTGTTGACTGATCCTGTAGAAAAGAGTGCCACTAGAGCAGCAGCTGAGCCCATAGACAACGCATAATTTCTAAAATAATATAGTTAATATTGAGCAATTACTTAATAATAACTTACAATAACAAGGCTTGATTCCTTAAAACAACAAACGATGATATCAAAATAATCAAAATGAATAAAGCGTTGTTCAACAAAATCGAGAAAGTAGTGGATTCGAAATCAGCTACTTCGTTCTTTTTCCATAAAATTCTTAATAATAAACATTTAATCAAATATAAAAATTAGGTTAAAAATTTCAAGTAATTAAAACGTTTCAAAATCAGTTTATAAAATATTACCTTTCATCCTTTTCTTTCCTGGTGAGTTTCTTGTCATCCCCAAATTTTTTATTCATTTCTCTATTAATTGCATCTTCTCTTTTAACGGCTATTCTATAATGATAATTAGAACTAAAGAACTCGAATTTAGGAGGGTTACTTGTGCTTCAAAATAAATTTAGTATTTTTATAAGCCATAGCAACCAAATAAGCGCTTATAAGACTTCCAATAATAAAAGGAAGAGCATTAGACATTATATCCATATCATGAATACGCCAAAATAACCCTAAAGAAATTTTTAATCAACATTAGATATTGAATAAATATCCTACAAATTGGCAGCACCGAAACAATAAAAGCATTTCCATAAAATAAAGCACTAGATTTTGTAGAAACGCTTCGACTGAAATCTTGTAATAAAATTTCTTCTTCTTTAGTTAATTTCATGTTATTTGCCATGTAATATAACGAATACAATATTTGTACGTAGTTAACTTTAATATAATAAAACAACGGAACCAGTTATAAAGCATTTTTTAATATTATTCAATAAATTTATGGGAGATTAAATATTGAATGTATTTCCACTTAATTTTTTCTACTATACGTTTAAACTGTAATTTATCAAAAATATTATTTAATAATTAACATAAATTAAAGTATAGTTTACTTTTCAGTTTTTTCATAATTTTTAAAGATTATTGCAAATTATAATAAACATACTTCTATAAAATATAGTTACTAAATATCAATTATACTAAAAATGTTGTAAGAAAATATCTTTTAATTATTTTGACAGTCACAGGAACATTTTGATTAAATGAGTGGTTGCAATGTAATCGTACATTTTCAGGAACTTTTGTAATTTTTTAAATTTAAAAGTTATTACCCCTGTCAGTAAGAATAACTAATAAATTCTAGTCATATTAAGAATTATTGAGTGACATAATTTTTAACTTACTAATAAATACATGTTTAAATATTAGAGAAACAGGGTATCATGAAGATTCAACATTCATAAAACTATTAACCTATAAATTTTAAAATATCTTCGTGTTTATGATGAATATGCATATCAATTTAAAATATTTATTGTTAAAGTTTATTATAATTGAAAATATTTTCAGAAAATTTCATCTGTTTGGCCCCCAAGAAGATTTTATTATTTTGAGAAAAATTCTGGTGAGATCTCAAACATTAAGATGATAATCAGTCCATTAAACTCCGAGTAATTGACTGAGACTAATAAAAAAAATTATAAAAACTTATAACTTTTTGACTAATATAAGTAGTTATGTTGAGACAGTTATTAATAATTTTTTCAACAGCGTAAATTCGAAACTAGCATTGTCCAGGATTTGTTAGATCAAAACTAAATGTAATTAGTCTCATTGGTCTACTACTTTACTATGCCTGGTTTCCAAATTCTATAGATTACTAAATTTAGTATTAATTCTTCTTTTAAATTAAAGTACATGCTATTTATTTAAATAATGATGGAATTTGTTCCGGTTTATTGATTATTTGTTATCAAAATTAACTCCAATTACTTGTTGATCATTTGAATGTTTAGTCTGTATAGTTGATAAAAACTGAGATAGGAATTAAGTTATTCCATCAATATCTGATCTTTAGAATTGAATAAATCATAGGTTGCGTGCTAAGAATATAGATGAGGATACTAAATATTAATTAATTGGATAATATTTATGGGTCACAACGGTACAATAATAAATAAAAATAACAAATGTGCAATGCAGATGATTTTCTGTGCGAAGACATAATGCACTAAAGATTTTGAGCAGCCAATGTTGGGAATTAATGTCACTTAACTCTTGTTGGAAAATAAGGTCGAAGGAGAATTGATTTTATTAAAGTTGTCAAATATTTGCTGCAAACTTTGTTAACATTTCTACTAAATTGAATGGATTTTTTACTCATTGCTTCAAGTTGATTTGAAGGTGATTTTTTGGAATTAACTGTAGAAAATTCTGGTGAAGTTTCTATAGAATAAATTCTACTGAATAGTGATTTTGCTTTTACTTCTTGTTCATTTTTCCTAATTTCCTTAGAGAGTATATAGTCTTTTTTATTGACAATTATTGGTTAATGTCATATATTGATTGTTGTCTTGTTGGCCTTGTATGTTTACCAATAATGCTTTAAGGTCTTTTGACGAATTTAACTAATAACTTATAACTTTAACTAATTTTAGATCATTCAATGACACTAATTCTGTCTTACTGTCAATCTCTGTAAGCTCATCAATTAAATCTGGTTTTATTAAGCACATATTATTTTCATTCACCTAACACTCTACTGATAATATAAATTATTGCAGTGGTAGAAGTGATGTTTTAATTCTATCAGTCTCCTTGTATTTATTTGATAATTGTTGCATTATTGTTCCCAACGTCCCTCGATTAAAAGTAATTATTGTCAATGATGTGAGTGACACTTTTATAATGATAATTTTATAACGATACTACCTATGATCGACACTGTTCAATATTAAAACTAGTTTTGATTTTATAAAACATATTTTACATGCCAAATCACACTAATATAAATGCAATAAATAAAAAATAATTCGCGATGGATTTTTAACGAAACCCAATTTACAACTTCTCAGAAGTCTGATTTATGACGTCTTTGTAATATTGATGCAAAATCAAATTCAAGATTGAGCAGAGCTCGATAAATAGGAAATTTGTGAATATACATAACTGAATATAGACTTGACTACATTATTTGCTTACTACTAACGGATTTGCGACAATTTCTGTAAATTGTCAGCTAGAAAAGAACAAAGTCTTCTTTCTTCCAGTAATATACTGGACGTATAATTGCTGTCCAACGTCGTCTTAGTTTAGACATCCGAACTTGAATTGATTGCTTTAGGAATTTATCAAATTTGTTGGTTTTCTAGCGATTCAATAATTGATATGCGATTAATACGAGTCTCGTGAACTACTAATTATAACTTGATAATTTTGACTAAAGGTTTCCGGACTATAAGCAATTTAATTTTAAATTTATTAAAAAATATGACAATTGTTGCCTGTCTATGTATAAAAGTATTCTGACATATGATGTGAAGGGAACATCTTATGTTTATACAACTCTTGGAATATTATGTAAAGAAATTAAATACAACAAAATAAATATATAAATTAAATCCGAAATAATAAAATGCATATCGAAAGAATCAAGTATATGTAAATAAAACCCATTTGAAAACCCATTAAGATTTGGATTGGTTGATTAGATAAGAACCACGAAATTATTTACAATTCCCATTTTCTGCAATACCAACTTGTACATTGCCATGGTTAGCCAGTCGTAACTCTGTAAACCTTATATTATAGCAATCATTATAAACATTGGATTATTTATTTGTTATTTAATATGTTTCTTACAATAAGAACAAATACAAATTAATTCAAAAATCTTTACTAAGTTATACGACAACTATACAATGTACAGTTTAGCTCAACCAGTTAGTTTATAAAAAATTGAAGTGAATACTTTATTGAGAACGTATATTTTAATAAATGTGTTTACGATATATCATTTAGAGCGTGATTTTCTAAGTTATAATAACTAATGTGGTTTACCTTTTGTAAAAATGTAAGCTTTACTTTCCACAAATCAAATATTCAATTCACAAATCACTAATGAATCAAAATCGCAACTTCAGAACATGTTATCTTAATTAATGGAAATTAATGATTCCTAACAGAATTTGTTATACAAGAAAGAAATCATCGTTCCGAATTTTATAAAGTCATTTCGTTCTTTGCTAATGTAATGTACTGCACAAACATTTTTGTACTATCTATACAATTTCTTATCTCTTCGATTTTTCTACCAAAAATGTGAATCATTTCAATTATTTGATGATATTAAATTGAGCAGTTTTATTTTCTATTTGCGAATCTTAAAACTGATTTTTATTCGATGTGATATTTTCTGATCTATGTTTAATAATTTTTATTAAGAGATAATTATTTTCTTTATCAATGTGGTATAATTTACCAATTGATTTATTTTCAATTAAAATTGATATTATTTCATAATATTGTTGAGTGAATTGAAATTCTGCTGCAAAAAACTCAGGGATTATTGATTCCGAAGCCGTCGTTCTTCGATTCATCAATTCAAGACGTTGAAAATGGTTTCAATTAACCAAGGATTTTGCAGCATTTAACCAAATGGAATTATCATTTGCATTTGACATGCTGTTAAGAGGCGATGCCAAATTGTGGTAAGAATAAAGCAGTATTGAAGAAACTATTACAAATGAAGAAATTGAGAAATGGTTTTTAGAAGCTTTCTCACATGCCAAGGCAGTGTATGAAAACGTTCAGAATCTGACAGCAATGCGGTAAAGACCAGGTGGGAAGTATCGAAGTTATGAACTTCGGGTGAAGAAATTTATGAAGGAGATATTCAACAAGAAAAACTCTCTTGAAGAAATTTCAAGACTATTCTGCAAGGTTTAAATAGCAAGAAACTGAAAGAGTCTTTCACTCTCAACCCTACAATGTCCGACGATAGAAGATGAGAATTAGTAGTCAATTTGAAGAAGCTAAGTCAGACGAAGCAGATATATCAAGAAGATATATTCCCAGTGGGTATATGAAAGTAATCCGAGAAAAACTTTTCAGAAGGAGACTTCGTTCAAAAATCTAAGCCCAATCCTGCAAGAAAGATATTTTGGTGTAAAAAATATTACCAGACACCTGTTAATCACATGGAATCTCCAAACAATACGAGACCAACAAGTTCAATGGAGGCTATTGCTTCTAAATTCTACAACGATTGTAGAGGAAAACCCACATCATGTGGTGATTATTTAGAACTGGGAGCTAGCTTTTGTTGTGGTGAGCTTGGTCACTGGAAATTTGAATGTCCACTGCGGAATAAATGTTTAATATGCGGAAAAGATGGGCATCCGTTCAGAAAATGCCATTTAGTCAGAAAGCGCAGTTACAATAGTTCGAGGAGAATACTAGGCATTCATGACGAAGAAGATGAAGCCGATATTCAAATCGAAAGTGAAGCAAGTGATTGTGTTAGCACACTCTCCATGGAAGACAAAATAACTGAAATCAACCTCATGTGGCTATCTCGCCAGTGGCAATGAGTCAATAGGACATATATCAGTTAGAGATAGAATAGAAGTAAAGAAGGAAAACGGCAAAAGGAAGAGGAAGCACTCACAGATGTGTCAAAAAGCAGATGGTAGACAGTGGTACACAGAATCCAAGAAGGGAACCAATTACCAAGAACCATTCAGGAAGAAAAATTCAAGAGTTGATAGAAAATCTTCTCGAAAGTAATGTCATAATGCCTTGCAAAATCCCTTGGAACTCTCCTTAGTTATTACAAAGAAAGATGGATCGATCAGGATGTGTTTAGACTTCAGAAAATTAAACGAACAGACCGAAAAGTTTTCTTTTCCAGTACCTAATATAGATGCGTGGCGCAACAGTCTTCTCCGCAATAGATTTAGGCCAAGCATACTTTCAGGTCGAACTTAAGGAAGATTCTGAGTTGAAAACGGCATCCAGAACTAGAAATAGCATTTGAAATAACGTAGATTATCCCCAAATTATTATAAATTAATTGTTTCTTGATTTCTAATGATATATTATCATGTAATTTTGACTTATTCTCTGATTTTACTTACAAAACACCGGTGCGCGCTTTTGGTATATGCTGTGGCTTACTGACTGAATTGTAATGTGTAAATTTTTATTATTGTTTAGTTTTCTATTTATCATATCCATTATATTTGAAATAATTGTTTCAGTTAAAATCCTTTTAAGTGTTATAACTTCATTATAATAGAAAGAAATTTCGAAAAATGGTTATTATAATAAATAGGAATTCTAATATTTAATAATAGAATTAATTATTTTAAAGTATACATTTAAAATAACTTTTGCTAATTATAGAGGTAATATAAAACAATAAATATTTATAACCAGACCTATGAAATTTAAAATTCGAAGAGCAATATGAATATTTGTATCCCGTGCATTTCCAAAGAATTATGTCTATTTTGAGTAAACAATAAAGTTGTGAGTATAAAAAAGATTTAATAAAAGTCTATTTCTTAAACAGAGTCCAACAAAATTGAACACATTGAGCAATATTTATAATGTAACAGTAAATATAATCTAATTCAATTGAAAATACATACTTTTCTCATTTTTTTACCGAAACAAATTGATCATTTCTACCTAGATAAGGATTTAATTTCTTCTGATTTTTTCAATCTTACGATTGTGCTAAACTTTAGTTTGAGTGGAAATTAAGCTCTTTTATAAATCAATTTTATATTTGCAAAAAATTATTCAACAAAATCTAAATACAATGGGTTTTAATTGGGAGTCAGTATTTATTGTTATTTATGAAATTATATGAAGATATTTCTTATTCATATTTTAAATTTTTAATTCGTAGCGATTTTTAAAACTCCATAAAGATTTTTAAAAAAGTAAATAAACCCACTTATGTGATTAAAAACCGCCTAATATACGGATATTCTAAAATTTATATAGATAACGACGATAATTCAGTTCTTAGAGAAGAACACGAAGATGGTGAACTAGTATCGTTAGTAGAATGTTGGCTTTTTTTCTTTTTTGGAGTTCGATATTTCTTCGGTTCATGATGTGAACAGTTTTCACAAAAACAGCAATGATGATAATGTGGATGATCTACTTTTACTTCATTTCTATCTAGAATTTTTTCATTATGCTTACGATCGTTGTTATTGGTTCTTTTCAGCAAAAGATCATTGTTGTTATTTATAGACACTCGATCTGAATAAATTTGTTGTATTTTTGCACACGATTCTGGCCGTTTTTCATTACATCGACAGCATGTTTTTTTCAGATAAGCATGCTTGATGTCCTGATTTGATTTATTTCTAGATTGGTAACGAGTGTAAATATCTGCTTTAACTTTTCGACCAGGAAATTGACATGCAAAGTCTTTTGATTGAAACTTGGATTTTATCGATGTTTCATCACCATTATCGGTCGATTTTGGTTTGTTTTGAACTTTCTGACACCAAGCACATTTATTTGTCGAAGTATTACTATTAGAATATGTGGCATTTTGTTTTGAATTTTCTTTCGGTAGAGTGAGGAATTTTGAGCATTCGTTGTCTTCTAATTTCTGATTTTCCTTTTTTATTTGATTGATTTTATTTATTAATTTATTTTTATCCGGTCTAAGAAATTTAGAACGAGCCTGGCTCATTATGTAAAGCTTGTTAGTTGTAGCTCTTTATATATAATAAGCTATTGATCAAAAATAAATTTATTAATTTCTCATCAAGTTAATATTATGATTTAATTGAAATGTAATTTTAAGTTAAGTTTTATGTTTTATTTGTAAAATAAAACGTAACATTTTATTGTCCACCTGCGGTGTTGAGAATTTCATATGAAATAAAATTGATTAGATGTATAAGTTGTAGAAGAATTTATTTTTGTTAACCAAATTAAATTAATTGATATTCTATTCTATAATAATTTATTCATTGATATTCCATGAGACTTTGCTAAGCTAAGCGCATTCAAGATGAAATATTGGGATCAGGGTTGTGAAAGTATTGGCTATGCAAAAAAGTAATGATTCAGTCTACTAGTATATTCTATTTGAAAAGTATTACAAAGCAACTTTGGAAGACGGCCATAGGATGTGATAAGGGACATGCAACCAATCGAGAATCATTCATCAAAAGGAACCTATACGACGTAAATAAACTATACCATACACCGAAATTCTTGGAACATTATTGGACTTTCGATAAGCGAGGTATATAAAGATGAGTCCGAAGTCACTTACTACTCGACAGCAATCTACATGTGGATCCAGATTACCATATGTATGATCCAGCTCGGTTCTAAGCTAACTTCAGTAATAACTTTAATATTGATAGTAATATTTTGCTGTAACTGTAATTTAAAAAAAAATAATTTTAGGGGAAGTACAAAGTGATCTTATTCTAATAAAATTCCGTAGCATAATAAGTATTAAGCGTAGACTTAGTTATTATAATTGAATCTAAATTTCTCTACATCTGTGTAACAAACTTGATTAAGTACCGATATAAAAGGAGAACAATGAACTGTGCATTACAATTTTTGTTGTAACTCCGCTGTAATTATAAATAAAGCTGCGTTCTAATTTATTATTAATTTAGTCTCTGAATCTGGCTATCGGATAAGGGAAGTGTGTAAAATCATTATGTTGATATTGCTATAGAAATAACGACTATTGAAACCTCATATTCGAACGTACAAGCACGATAACCGTATAAAAAGCAATGTAAAGATAGACAACTGCCAGTTGGAAGCCAGATTTGATAAAATCATTGTGCTTATATTGATTATTGAGGTCTTCGTCAGTGTTGTAGTTGTATATTGACTAATATACATTATCTGGAGTCAGAAATTTGTTATTCATTAATACTCCAACAAATAATTATAATTAATTATAATTAATTATTAATATTTTAATTATTATTTTTCATTAATATTAGGTTGAGCCACGATCACCTATCATACTCATGAATCAATCTGTTAACCATTGCGAATTTCCATACTCCAACTGGATTTATCCTGCTGCCAACAATGCTTCAAATTTTATTGCCTGTCAGCGCTTTAAAATCATGTCGGTTTCTGCGATACAATATAGTAATCCTGGATTTTGGATTACTTGATGAATTGGTATCAAAATTAGTTTATAAACGAAAAGCTATTATCTATATTTCTTTTAGTCCTATCTGTCTTTGGTCCGAGGCACTGATGAGGCACATAGAAAGCCAAAATAGGACACTACCAATATCATATTCTTAGCAGTAATAAAATCAATTAATGTCATGGGTATAGATAAAAAAAATACCACAATCGCGACAAAATCGAATTAGCATTGAAGAGTTAATGGTAATAATATTTTATTGAAAAGTGGGCAAATAAAGTGGCTCAAATTTTATGGCTTCTAAATTTGACTTAGAATTAACAAATTTGATCAATCATGAGATTCGAATTAAATGAGAACCAATTCTTCAAAAACCAAGATCCTAACTAATAAACTTAGAGAACAAAATTTTCTCATTTTGATTTTATTTTAATTAACTTTTATTAAATGTTTTGTAAAATAGAAACAATAATCAACAATAATATAAATAATATAAAATGAAAATCAATGAACAATTTCCTTTAATCGGAAAGAAAATTAAATAAATAATGACAAAAAACGAGAAAATGGCACTTGAATATCAAGAAGAAACTCGGTCAGACTTGTGCATTAGGCACTCTACCTCCAGTTAGAAGAAAAATATCGAATAAAGTGAAATTTAAACGTCACAAGTATGCATTTGACATACTGATGTCCAATTGGTCTGCTAAAATATGTTGAAAAATCCAGAAAATTCTCAGAAAAATTCAAAAAAAAATTTTAACAGAAACTGAAAACAAAACAACCAGCAATTCATGATTCCAGAAATGAGTGGTTTTAATTGTAGGTTTCATGATTTTTAACTCAATAATAATACTAGTTTGAAATTTATGAACATCATATCATTGCTAACAAGGGGGTTGATTAGTTTTCTTAGTTTCTTACAATAAGAACAAATACAAATTAATTCAAAAATCTTTACTAAGTTATACGACAACTATACAATGTACAGTTTAGCTCAACCAGTTAGTTTATAAAAAATTGAAGTGAATACTTTATTGAGAACGTATATTTTAATAAATGTGTTTACGATATATCATTTAGAGCGTGATTTTCTAAGTTATAATAACTAATGTGGTTTACCTTTTGTAAAAATGTAAGCTTTACTTTCCACAAATCAAATATTCAATTCACAAATCACTAATGAATCAAAATCGCAACTTCAGAACATGTTATCTTAATTAATGGAAATTAATGATTCCTAACAGAATTTGTTATACAAGAAAGAAATCATCGTTCCGAATTTTATAAAGTCATTTCGTTCTTTGCTAATGTAATGTACTGCACAAACATTTTTGTACTATCTATACAATTTCTTATCTCTTCGATTTTTCTACCAAAAATGTGAATCATTTCAATTATTTGATGATATTAAATTGAGCAGTTTTATTTTCTATCAATTTACTAAAATATAAATTGTGTTTGAATTTTTGAAAGAATTTTCAATTTTTGGGTTTAAAAAATAGAATGTTGCAATTTGTACCCCACAGATACGTTCTACTCAGAATAAACACGAATAACTCTAAATTCAACGAAAAATTAGCATAAAAAATCAACACAACTTTTCTTCCAAGTACCATAATTAATATATAAAGCAACAACGTAAAGCTTGGCTTCCAATTGAAAGCTGGGCGTGTTTACATTAGTATTTATACTTTACATTTGTGTGTGATTTTTGTATCACGCCTGTATCACGTTTTCATTTGATCTTTTATTTCTCAAATTCCAATTGAATCTATTGATTTTATATATTCGGTTTTGGTCAATCTCTATTTGCGTGCTACAGTGTGACTGTCCCTTTTTCGAATTAAAATTTTCCATTTAAGTCGTCTTCGATTGGTTGATTGCTATGTATGTGTGTTTGTGTATGTAAGCAAATGGTTAAAATGCTAAAATAAGGGTTCCAAGGTGCAAAATCTTTTATCTTTTGCATGATTAGGTCTCTAATTAACAAATTTTTCAAAACCTATACTTAAATATTTAAATTAAAAATTACTATTACTTATACAGATTGCTGAATCTTGCTTATCTGTTATGCCCATACTTAGTAACTATTTGGGTCATGGTTTTATTATTCAATCCTAGCGTGAGTTGAAGTGTGATGTCCATTGGCTAATTGAGTGAATTATAATATTATAATCAAAATGAAGCAATAATCAAAAGCAAAGATTGTTCCAGCATTTTTTATTTAAATATACTATAAATACACAAAATCGAATGTTGTAATACAGAAATCTAAATTAAATCCCTCTCTTTTAAGAAAAATTTCAATTTAATTAAAATTGATTAATTTCTCAATTACTCGAAATTAAAATTTTACCTAAACACACACATTAAAAACAAGTGTCAACGAGTAAAGGCTCTGATAGCAAATCTCTTTTGTGCTGAAATATAGATTTAGAAAAAAATATTATAGATTTTACAATATAGATGAACCATTTCCAATGATGATTATTATTATTTGGAATCTTACTTAGTTCGATAAATTCTTTTCCTACCGGTTATTTCTTCCAGTAGAAGCTAATTTTTTTCCTCTGTATGCAATTCGTTGTTATTTAAAATATTTAATGTTAAAATTTATTCAATAACTAATTATTTTTAATTACTTTAACATTTCTTTTCCCAAAATTTAATTAAATAATTTAAAATAATTATTAATATCTATAAATTTCAATGAAGACTACCTATAGCTTAATTTCGAAATTTTAAACTTTGTTTTAATATAGTTAATTATAAAATTTTTTGAATCCTTCTTAATCATTTATGTCTTCAAAATACGATAGAGCGATTACCGTTTTTTCACCAGATGGCCATTTATTTCAAGTAGAGTATGCCCAAGAGGCAGTTAAAAAAGGGTCTACTGCGGTATTTAGAGTATTACAGATTTCATAAGTAATTGTTTAATTTAAGGTCGCAGTTAGAGGTCTAGATTGTGTTGTCCTGGGTGTTGAAAAGAAGGCTATTGCAAAGCTTCAAGATGAGAGAACTGTTAAGAAAATCGCACTTATTGATGATCATATTGCAATGGCTTTTTCTGGTCTTACAGCTGATGCTAGAGTATTGATAAATAGAGCTAGAATTGAATGCAAAAGTTATAAATTGACGACTGAGATTCCTCCATCAGTTGAATACTTAGCCAGTTACATTGCTAATTTAAAGCAGAAATATACACAAAGCAATGGTAGAAGACCATTTGGGTTGTCATGCTTAATTGTTGGATTTGATATCGATGGAACACCTCACTTATACCAAACAGATCCTTCAGGAACGCATTTTGAGTATTATGCTAATTCCATTGGTAAAAGTGGAAAATCTGTAAAAGAATTTTTGGAGAAAAGCTATTCTGCTGAATCAGTAACAAATGAACACGATACGGTTAAGTTGGCCATTAAAGCTTTATTGGAGGGAGTCCAGAGTAGTGCAGATCATATGGATATATCCTTAATGAAATTTAACAGTGACGCTGGTGCTGGTCGTAATTTTGTTGTTTATAGAGTAAGAATAAATAATATTGTTAGATATTTATTAAATTATGTGTAGGCATTAAAGGCGGCAGAAATAGAATCTTACGTACAAGAAATTGAAAAGGAAAGAGAAGAGGAAGCTGAAAGAAAAAGACAAAAGAAAGAAACTGCCACAACAAGCGGTTAAACGTTTCAATAAAATTTTGTAATTCATAAAGTTTTTAAAATAATTATTTCTTATTTGTATTATAATTATAGTATAAAATTATTATTTTAATCTTAATCACAGTTATCTAACAATTTTTAATTAAATAATGATTTTTAATTAATTTTTATTTCAACTTCAACTAATATTTTGAAAATGTATGAAATTGAACCTTAATAAATATGATAAAATAAAAGTAACGGTCAGTAATAATATTATATTAATGAATTTCGATTAATAATATTGTTATAATTTCAAAATGTTCAAATTACATATTCATTTTTCTGATGAATTTAAACAAAATCAACACTACTTATATTGACAATAATTTGAAGATTTAATTAAACAGAAAATAAAAGTGTCAAGATAAATGTATTAACGCAGATGCACAAGATGTTGCGTAATCGATAAATTGATGAAAGATGAGAATTGTAATTTATCAAGACGTGTAGGACTTTTTAATAGAACTAAGCGCCTGAAACGCTAAAATGTTTTCTGATTGAAACTGTCAATCACAATTTATACTATTTATAAAGTTAGATAGCTAATTTTTATAATTAATTAATTATCACTTTATAGTTTGTAATTATATAACTCACAAACATTAATTCATAATTCTCTTTAAACCATAAAATCATATTGGATCAATTGATGCACAGTCTAGAATAATATTGATTGGCCACCATTACTGTACACAAATTAATGAAGTTTCAAAATAGAAATTATAAGCTTTCCCGTTAGCAGCTGCTCAACATATAGTTTGGTGAAGTTTGATTAATTCAAACTATTATATACCTATGGTTCATCGTCATACAATACATAAATGTATTTGAAATCATAGAACTAGTGAACTGGGATAAGCAGAAAATATAATTTACCATGATTTACTAACAGCGACAATAAAAAATAGTAATTAAATATTTTAACGAAAATCACCATTAATCTACTTATATATTGTCCTTGTCAATTTATTATATTTTATTAATTATTCATGGATTCTCAAGATTTTGTTTCTTTTAAATCAACATATAAGATCAAAACCTGTCACTGCATCTTTATCGTGTTCGTAATAATATGTTTTGTGTTTATCAGATGTCACTTAGCTATTTATGTGTTTTATATTTATTTAAAATAATCCTCACAGACATTATTTCAATTTATACCCTTTATCATTTTAAAATATAAACATTATGATGTAATTTTACTATGCCATTTTGTTTTAAGAAAAATTACTTCTTTATGTTTCAAAAAGCGAATAAAATAGAAGCTAGACATGAAAATGTTAAGTTATAAAATCGTTGCATAGTTTATTAGCAAATAAAAATAATAACCAGTTACTGAAATGGAATGAACGAAAAATTACTATAGAATAAATAAAAAATTAAAATAAAGAGACAGAACAAAATAAGCACAAGAAAAATAGTGTATAAAGACAGAACATTTAATAATATTCGCCCCAAAAAAATTTTTGAGTTCCGATTCGGAGCCAAAGATTATTACAAGCACTACTGACGAAGAAGATTTTTGAGAGTGAATAAATTTTATATTATAATTAATTACATTATCGTTATCGCAAATATTATTTATTCATTAATTTGGTTTTCCGATATCCCCTTTGTGAATATTTTGCGCAATCTACTTGCGTAGTGTGTTGCGTATTTTTGACAATTTTTGTTTTCTTTTGAATCTTGTTTAACTTTCGTTTTCCTAAACAAATTTTATTAATGTTAACCAATTTATTATCATATTTATTAAGTAAATTTTTTGGTTCTGTATTTTAACTGGCTCTTAAGGGGCTTCGATAACGAGTATGAAGACCTAGCTATTGGTAAGTTAAACATTAGTATTATCTAAAGGTTTAAATCAGCTGATGACTTAGTCCTTCTTTATGATATCCAACACTGATCTCGAACGCTATAATATTAAATTTGTCAATCAATCTCCTCAACCAAATTGACTGACACACAATAATGCAATTTAAATTATTACGTTTAAATTATCACGCGAGTTAATCTTTATGAGTTAATTAACTACTGGTTAAGGTTATCGACTCGAACTCAAATAAGCACAATCGATTTAAATAAATATATTTTAAGAAATAAAACGTAACACAGTTGAAGAATTTGAACAAAAAAATTGATGCAAATAGCCGACACGTTGCCTGAGGAAGTAGCCAGCAGAGACCGAAGCGGACGGAGGAAAGATATGCATAATGGAGAAGAGAGTTTGGTGGCAAAAATGTTATTCATATAATTTATCAACGGTGGTTAATAATGAAAATAGATATTAAATAATTTACAGAACGTGACCATTACTTAAATAAAGGTGATAATACGAAATAAAATATCTCTTACTCAGATATTGAATGAGATGTCCTCTTTCTATGAATGATCCTCTTAATAATTGACTCGAACGATTATTAAAAACAACGATACACAAAAGTCTTATAAAAATCATTCATTTACCAATATAACAAGAGTAATATAATTGTAAATATCAGCAGTTATCAATTGTCAGAAATCAAGAGTAATATAGTTGTCAAATCATCATTGTAGCTCGACTCAGGCTAGACTGGATTGATGATTGGTTTCGGATAAATTGAGTTCTGTTTTCAGCTAAATTGGTGAGTCCATGGTCAAAGGCATTCTGTTATGTATGCTACTTATGTATATACATTTATGTACATCATATATATAAGTATATATATACATCATATGGTAAGCATTGGGTGGGAATCCCAATATATTCATTATATCTCCACGCACATTGAATAATAATAATTTTATTAACATATTGTTGTGTACGTTTAGTACCAGCCAAACTTGCTGCAACGGAACAAATAATTATTGTTGCAACAATCAATAATTTATATAGCTCCAACCTTCAGATATTTCAGCAATTTTTCAGTAACTTGGCCCTCATACAGGTTACTGAAGCTCTTTAGAACAATGAAAAGCTAATGACAACCACAAAATACTCAATTAAATTAATAATTATTTATTGAATCGTATTCAGTATAATAATAATCATGACTTATTTGAATCAATTCATTGATCCTATTTCTGATTTATAATAACTTCATAATCTGTTTATAACATACATGTATCTTTGGAGTGAGATGTACTAATTGAATATTATTAGTGAAAGTAAATTATAACTCAGCTCATCTTTTAATAAGGCTTCAATAATCATTAAACTCTCATTAATTTCCACATAATTTTCAAATTGTTTTGATTTAAGTTAAATTAAATTTAGAAACCTAGTAAACCAAAGAATATGTTTTACCAAAGGTTGAAATGATTATTTTTTTCTTTCGTTATCAGGCTTTAAACTCCGATAAATTGTATTGATCTCTTATTCTCGTAACTTTGAAATGCACTTAAATTCAAATTTATGAAGTTTTCACTAATTTTCAAATTTGTGATTTGTGGTCGTTTCACGTCAGCTTATGTAGTAGTTGAATTTCGGTACTTTGTTTCGGATGACAATTCAAACAATCCATCATTTTTCAAACTCTGTATCGTAATTTTAATCCTTGAAAATCTAAAATGATAATTTTTAACATTTGAAATTATAAATTGATTAAGTCTTTATATATCCATTCAACTTTATCAAATTTTTCCCTGAAATTTTTCATATTCTGATACACCATCTGTTTAATTGCTAACTGATTAGAGTATGAGCATGCCCATGTTATGGTTTTCTCAACCACACAATGGTCGAACTATTATTTTTATAAGTCTGTATTGATATATTGGTTCTGAATTTGATTCGATTCACTTTCCAACATTTGACATTTCTATGTATGTATATGTATGTACATTTGCGTTATCTAAAAATTGTTTCTATGTTTGCTTTTCCATGTCTTTGCATTCCTGGAGTTGATGCTGTCTCCTTTTACATTGCTTTATGCAATTATGTGGGTTTTATTATTACCTCCCTTTTGCCATTTTGTTATTACCTTTTGAAAGTACTCTATGTACTCCGATGAACTCTTACTTAACTCGATAATGTTTATTTTGTTAAAGATTTGAAAAATTTAAATAAAATTGAGTCAGAAGGTTATATGATCTTTTACTTAATTATCTGAAATTCAACAGATATGGGTGGTTGTTGTTAAATAATTCCCGGATAATAAAATCAATAGTAAGAAGATTTATTTTTACAACAATTTTTTAATGACATGTCTGACACCTTCACCACTAAGTGGCAGGGAATATTATCACAGCTTCGCTTTTTAATCCTCGGCACGCTTTCCTTTTCTCGTCATTGTCCATCCAAGTTCTTTGGATGTCTCTTCATTCGCAAAATCTGCAAATTCGTCGTCAGAGATGTTATCGTTCTGATCCAATTCGATCCTATACTTTGAATAGATAGTGGCTTTCCCTTGGTGAAATTGCCACTATTGGTATGCAGAGTTGATGTTGGACCTGCTGCAATCATATCTTACCTTTTCAGTAGTATCTCTTTTGGAACCTAGTTTGCGTAGTACGGTTTCATTTTTTGATGCCCATATCCCCAGTACTCCAATCACATAGATATGAAGTTTCACATTCCAATCTGGTTTGGCTTTCTTCACCTCTTTCCACAGATCTTCGTATTTTTGTAATTTGACTTCATCCACATTGTTCATTAGTCGCGGTTCATCCATGAGGCATTTGACGTCAACTAGATTGATACAGCTCGTCCTGTTATTAATTACCTGCAAATCCACGCTCAGCTTTGATCCGGTAAGTTGACAGGATTTTTCAGTAAAGTTATTGATGTATTTAGCCAAAATTTCAATTATTCGAGTATGTCGATTGAGAATATATGAATGAGACACATTACATTTAGTGAAAGCATGTGCCTGGGATTCTACTTCATATAAGTATTTTCGGGACTGTTGGCCCAGCATGAACTTCTTGTTGAGAGTTGCCAGTGCGTCAGACCGTGCTTGGTGTACAAAGGAAAACTCTGCTATTGAAAGTCCTTCGTTGTAGTTATTTCCGGAAATATCTTTGTATATCTGCCACATCAAATTTGCTTGGCCCAGTGAAGTTGATAACTTCTGCTGAAATATTGTCGGAGTAGTTTTGGCAGTTTTTCAGGTTATTTTGGCCCAGTGATTCTTCTTTTGTGCTGATGCATTAATAGATTCTGATACCAACTTATCCGTCGATGATTTGGAAGTTGACTGTGGTAAACATTTTGATTTGTGTATATCTGATGGACTCACTAATCTTGTCCTACCACGAGTGCTTCTTTTCTCTGGTCCTTGGGTTGGAATTTAACCAGTTTAATGATTCCACGAAGTTTTGAGCAGAAGCCTTTTGTAGGGACTCCTTTGCAATTTCCCTAATAAATTTTTGTTTACTGTTTAAGATTGCTAGCCCATTTGATATTGATTGGATTGTGAATTCTGCTACTATGCTTTGCAATCCACTACCACTGTTTGATTTCGTCGAGTATAAGAAGTACGTTGAGCAACATTTTGGTACACTGATTATCTTTTTCAATATTTTCCGCAATTGGATGTCCAACCTCTCCAACTTGGTATATGTAACATAGTAAGTCCTGGCAAAAAAGATCAATTTGCTATGAACAAACATACTGTAGGCATGGGGTTTTTGCCGTTGTAGCAGAATACAGTCAGCGACTTTCTTTTAGTTCCACTTCAAGACTGTCTATTGAATTATACAGATTTAGGGTAAAGTTAACCCCTAAATATCTGTAATGTTCTTCTAATTGCATTTGCGGTATTTGCTGGCTATTGATTTGAAGGCCACTGGACTGTTGTTTCGATTTCATGGTCCACATGTGACAACACTGGTTTGGTTTGAAGTTTATGCTCAATTAGTCCACGATTGGCAGAGACTGGTTAATTAACATTTGACATTCTTCGCTACTTTTGGAGATAATTGCAATATCATCGGCATAGGCCAGTGATGTGATTCTTTGCTAGCATGATTCCACAATTTTTTGAGTGTTCCATTTGGATTAATACCGGGTTTATGGCAATATTGAAAATAAGCATTGAGATAGCGCAACCATTCCCTAAAATATAAATACTAATTATATAACAATGAATAGAAAATGAGATAACATGATAAATACATTTAATTAATAAAGATAATTTTGTATCAACAAGCAGCTGATACATAAATATATTGTGGATATACAGTAATTTCAAGAAAACACTAAGGAGCGTGTAACCTAGTTGGCAGGACAAGCCTCTTTATAGAAAAATGAAAGTGGGAAATCAGGTGTAAGCTTCCTATGAGATTTTAAAAGAACAAAATATTGGAAACAGCCGCGGGTTTAATCTTAAGTACAATTACAATGAAAAATTTACTCATTAATATATTTAAACTATTTCTTCAAAATAATTAGCTTGTGAAATAATAAATGTCAACTTGTCAATACAAACAAATAACGAAATAATAATAAAATTCGTTCAAATAATTTTGTGTGATTAAAAACTTGTAGAGTTAAAATTTTGTACGAAACTTTTTATGTGCATTGTTACCGGTTTCACTCGTTTATATGGTATTTCAATTTATTTCATGTGTGTATTTTATGCGTCATGTGGCTATTTTTAGTAATATTATATGCTTAGCATCATGTGTTACTATTTTCAGATAAAACTGAATTAATTTCGGTTTTAATTTTTGGATTTCAGTGATTTTTGTTTAATGAACTATTTATTGTCAGTAAAAATATTAAATTTTATCGAAAGAAAAAGAAATCGTAGAACACATAGATACACCTCAAAACAAACATATAGTTTTTTTAATATCTACATTTAATCTTCACAGTAATATTGATTACATAAAAATTTCTGTGTTTTAATTTATCGATCTTCTGCAAATTTAATATTTTTCGATAAGTAAAATTCAACTCAAATTAATGGTGAAGATTTGCAACAGACACAGGTTTGTAATCATGTGTGTGCAGAGGGCTATTCTCAAAATGCGTTTAAATAAAATAAATTTAAAATTTAAATTTAAAATAAAATAAATTTAATCCCTATCAAAACCAAGATTGTCATATGATACTCAATGATATACAAATATTTAATTGACATAAGTGAGTAAAAGAATAATAAATCAAAACATGATCAATATATAATGAAAATTCTATAAATGATGTATGTCTTTTAAGATATTAGGTAACAAAATGAAAATAAAACAAAATCTTATTATACAAAATTCAAAAACTCGATTACGAATCGTTGCTATAAAGTTAAATAAGCACATTATCATTCATTGGAGTTAAAAGCAATCGCTCAAATTAAAATATTGGAATATTCAACTCTCAAATATATAAACAACGAGAAAAAATATTTTTATAAATTAAATTTTATAAATGAATTTTAATAAATAAATATATAAATCATAGCTGAACTATACACCGATAATAAATTTAAATGATAATATGTTACTTTAATTTGATCTCCAATATGATTAATAAACTAAATAATGCTAATAATAAATAACACAACTACTGAAAGTCATCAATTAAAAACATAATAAAAATAATAATAATAATCTATTCGAAACATAAGTAATTTTCTAAAAATAAAATTTTAATTAAAAATTTTAATATATAAATGTTTGGAATCTTAGATCTTAAATATTCATTGACAATTTCTATAATAATGATGAATCCACCAATATTTAAGACAACTCTGAGGACAACCATGTGCAGCAATTAATGAGTTAGGAAAATTCTTCATCTCTGATACAAATACATTTTTCATATGAGTCGGGTACGTTTTAATTTTAAATAATAAAATTCCAATTAAAACATCTTCAAACGGTAGATATTGTAAATACTGGAGTAATTTGTTGCATTTTCTCGCCATTACATTGGACATTAAAACAAAACCGCCAGTTACATATGGCGGGTAGAACTCGTATGGATATGTATCATATGAAGCGTACCACTTGTTGGCTTTGAATCGTATGGGTTTATTTTGATACCATACATAACCACCGACGAATGATGGAAATTCTTCTGAGGTAATTTCTGATTCAATAGTGTTCATCAATTCTAGTGGATTGATAAAATAATCATCATCAACAATTAAAATATACGAAATATTGTCATGATAGGTAACAAAATAATCTAATATCGCTATTAATTTATATGTATTATTATAATAATGGTCATGGAAATTGAACTGCAAAATATCATGGTATTCCATCTTTTCGTTTTGAACTTGATTTTGGATTTCTTTTTCTCTATTATTGACTTTATTATTTTCTCCCATTACGAAATATACATGAAAATTGAATATCATTCGACAATTGAACGATGACCAACTTCGACGAATTTCTGTACGTTTCTCGAAATTATCCATCGCAGATTTGACAAAAATCATCAATTTAATGTTTTCAAAATCTTCCCACTCAACAGTATGGAGAAGTTTCGGTCGATATTTGATCAGTTTGGGAAATTTTGATGTATCGTTGAGTTGAAGAAGTCGATGGAAATTTACCGTTGAGGGATAATCAAAATCCGTGAATGAATTTGGGGGTTTTAAGAAATTGAAACGATAAATTGTAATAATTTCAAATATCCCCACTATTGGAATGAGATAATAAATTAAAATCAAAAGCTTTCTTTTTGTAGGTTTGTATAAGATCATTGAAAATGTGAATTGTAAAATCGAGAATTATCTTGGAATGAGCGAACCAATTTGTTAAGATAAAAATAATATTACAGGTCACAATTTACTACTCGATAGTAGTGACGAACAACATCAAACAATGATATCGAATAAAATAAAATAAATATATTAATGAACCAATTAGTCAGCATTATCTTGATTGTTTTGTGCAAACAATGCTGAGTAAATAATCTAATAATCGATTAAAAATTTTATCAGGTTTATTTTTATTCTCAGATTTTTCGAATAGATTACTCATGCTTAGAACAAACACTGGAAAGGATAATTTCAAACGATTTCATTGTATTATCAACATTATTTATCTAGTATTGTTGCCAAGATTAATAATAAAACCTAAATTTCTCAAAATAATTAATAATGGTATGCGGGTACAATTAAAACAAGAATTATGTAATCGACTAACCTTAGTCACAGGTATCTGCTCCAATTAGTCACTATAATTTAATAAATTTCAGCTGAGAAAATACGTTTGAATATTAAATTGATAACTTTAATAAAGGGTTTTCTTCGCTGAAACTCTTTCATCAAACAAAAGATGCAAGCCAACCAATGCGCAAAAATTTAACTATATCGATATCAAATAAAAAGTGGAAAATTTTCATTTATTCAAATCCTAAATAGAGCCATAGATATTTAGTATCAAGCTGTTTTAGTATCAGGCAGTCCACTATTCGATTTTTCGGTCATTTTACATTACTTATAATACACAATGGATCCGCTTTTACATTTATAATTACAATCGGCTACAAAAATATTATCAAAAAGTATTTTTAACAAAAATTCTGGATGTCCACAGATTTGTTTTAATATTCAAGATATCATTCCAATGCACATACAATAAAAGAGCCACACTGTGAATTGCCTGGTAAATATTTGTTTACGCATGCTGGATTTATTGTTGATATTTTCAACTTTTTGAATATTGATACAAAGGTTATAGAATCAGTAGACAGCTTTTCCAATTTGTAACAAATCGATAATGCAACATTTATTTTGAAAATTTAATAGATAACAATTTTTGTGGTAATTGTAAAAATATTGTTGATGAAATCAATAAAGAATTTATCGAATGATCTATGATTTTTAGTTTAAGGTAGTCATTTATTTAAAACAAAC